>VXBR01010498.1:417393-440981 GCA_013400215.1 Cisticola juncidis
TTATTTTTGTGTGCATTATTTTTAGCTCGTCCTCTCGGAGCTGAGCGCTGTCAGGTGGCTGCGGCGGGCAGGGAGAAAGGGCGCCCGGGCTCCTTCCCCCTTCCTGCGCCAGGGGAGGTGTAGGTTGAACATTAGGGAGAAATTATTCACAGGAGGGGTGATTAGACATCGGAATGGGCTGCCCTGGGAGGAGGTGCGGTCACCGTTCCTGGAGGTGTTTCAGGACGGGCTGGACGTGGCATTCGGTGCCGTGGTCTGGTTGACAGGGTGGTGTTTGTTCCAGGATTGGACCCGATGATCTTGGAGGTCCTTTCCAAGCTGATTCTGCGATTCCTTCTCTGCAGGTTTCCCCGGCTGTGCCCCCGTAGGTTCAGGGCTGGGGTGTCCCATTAAGTTGCTCACTGAACTGGTGAGTTGGGTTGGTGTTTTTCCTGTAGCTCGCACATACTGGGTGCCTGAAACCTTGTGCTGTTCCTGTTATCAGAGGAACTGATTCTCCTCTGGTATTTACTCACACGTTGGAATGTATTTTGGTCCCTTTGGAGCTGTGTCATACCTGTTCATGTTTGATAAATAGTAGCTTCACTTTCACATTCCCAAAGAGGTGAAAAAGAAAGAGAAAGGGGGGTATGTTGCTGTGGTTATTTATTCCAACATTCACGACCTGTTTCAGTTGTGCTGTGTAACATTTTTGGTGGTGCTGACTGGTGGAACTGGAGCACAGGCTGGAGGATCCCATGGGAGACACAGACTGGGTGTATTAGGACAGATTAAATCACTTCCATTTTGAAGTCCAGTGAAAGAACATGGACTATTTATAAGCCTGACTTCAGGCTAGGCTTGGGTTTTGTTTTTTAAGTTGATATGGGTCTAAAAATAGACATGTTGGGTTTATCACAGGTCTGTGTCATTTGTGAATTAGTCATAGAACTGCTCTTACAGTAATCAAATGCATAAGCAGCTCTGCTTTAGCAGAGTGAATTTCACTGCAGGTGATGTTACATGTGTGTGGAGATGTTTGAAAATTGCATTTCTGTTCTAGTGAGAGGCATTTGAAGACACTTCCAAAACTTGAATGCTGTTTGCTGGTGACATTCCTTTTATTGACTCTTCAGAGAAACTGAATCAGTAGGAAATGGAATCAGTTCAGTAGGCTGCTTTTAAGTCTCTCGTTGTCATTGCTGATTTTAAGATACAGATTGTTATCCTAATACTTGATCTGTATGCTAATCCCAGTGAATCCACCCAGGCTCAGTTTTAAAAAGAAGGAAAGTAATTCTGTATCTGAAACACAAAGCTTTGAAGCTCTCTATCAAATAATCTGAGTTATACAATGAGAAATAATTGCAATTGATAATTAAAATACAGTGGCAGGTAAAGTAACATCTGACAAAAAAAAAGATGTGTGGGTTAGGTTTTTTTTTAATTCAAGTGACCATTAATGACAGAAACAAAATTACCAAGACAGGTGTGGGTGTGTATATAGTTAAAAGAGCATATTCTGCAATTTTTTTTACTTCCATAAACTTTACAACAGCAATAGTAAATTACCTATGCTCTCTCCTCTCATGCACATTGGTCTTACATTTTGATTAAAACTCTGCCTCTGAATTCAGATGGAGTTTTTGCTGTTATTTCCCTTCCCCCATTCTTTCTTTCTGGACTTGAATGACTGGACTTTTTCTGGTAACTGAGGGATCTCAGAGCAGGTTAAAGGTGAAGCCTCTTCTTGAATCCTCACTGCAAAAAGTGGAGCAGAACCTCTTGGCAGTAAGGGAGTCTTTCCTAGCAGGAATGGAGCTGTGATTTTGAAATAACCATTGAAATAATAATATTTGTGATCACTGCCCTGGGCCTTGTTCATCTGTAGTACTTTTCTAAAAAAGAATATTAATGTCTAAGCACTTACCAGATCTGGGGTAGATGGAGCCTGGAGAAGGGAATAGAAACAACATCAGTGCAGAGGTAGATCTGCAGATGACAGAGCTGAAACTCTGCCACTTGATACCAAATGTTAATGTTGGTTTTAAACCTGGAAAGTTGAAATCATGAGAGCAGAGTGTGCTCTCTTTGCTCTAAGCACTGCTTCAGAGGAGTGTGTTACACAAACAGCTTTCTTTACCTTGAGCCTGGCCTAGGAGCAGGTGGGGTTTGGGGAAGATCCTCCCTGCTGTGGTTACAGGGTCATGGCTCTGTTCTTACCAAGCAGCTCTGCAGTCCTGCTGGATTTAAGTGCACAACCAAAAGTCTGTCAGTAAATGACACACGTTAGAGAAAGCAAATTTTCACTTTAGACACTGGCAATGGTGGTTGTGCATTTGGGAAATGTGGTGATTTGTGCTCTTCACCCTTTTTGGCAGGGGTTGGGTTTTGGTTTTTTTTTTCTGCTAAAGTTCAGTTGAATGATTTAAAATGTCATTGGGTGGCTATGGGGGAACAGGTCTGTCAAAGAACCTTTCCAAATCTGTTCTTCATCTAAAATATACCAGCTCTCTCCATGTTTGCTGACTGGCTGGGATCATAATTTAGTGCTGAGGTTTAATAGTTAGAATGTAAGATTTATCCTGACAGTGAAAGCATGCATTCCACCTTAGTGCATCTCTTGGAATACAGCCTGGTGTGTTTGATGGGTCAGGACTGAGTGGTCAGGGTTGTATTAATGGGTATTTTAGCACAGTTGACAAATGTAGATTCTCTTTAAATTCCCTGTGTCATTCTGGACATTCTCTCCCAGGATTCTCATTGCACACCCATGGATTTGGATCTGTGGGGTCACTGTAACAAAAAGGAAGATCAGGCTGATGCTCAGTTTATTATTTGGCAGGACCCTGCTGTCTTCTCCTCATCTGCCCCCTCAGACCAATTAACAAGTTTGCCAGCAGAGTAACACCTTTTGTGCCTCTTGCAGTTTTCCAGGATTTTCTGAACTCGACCACTCCACTGTGCTGTCCTAATAAATCACCTTCTCATGGAATCTTATTCCACCTTTTTTGAGGATGTAAAAAAAGCCAGATGACAGATGAAACTGGGGTAAACTCCTCTCAAAGAAAAGGCTCTTTTGAGCATGGAGGAACTGAAGTTAAGCTGTTACAAGACACTGTCATGAAGTCTGGCAGCTGTGCAGAGCTGCTTTTGATCACATCCTGAAAGAGATGCTCAAAGCTCCTCCTTGCTGTGTGAGAATGTGCATTAAAATTTGGCTTGAGTGAGGCCATTTTGAAGGTTATGGACTTTGCTGAGAGGTGATCTAAATAAAACAGAAATTTCAGTTTCCATGAGGATTTGGTCCCTAATCAGGATTGAGGCTTTCTTCAAGGGTATTTGGATGTGCTTTAGTGCAGCTATTACAAACTGACTTTCAATAACACAATGAACACGGAGTTTTTGTGAAGATAATTATTCTTTCTGTTTAACACTAGCAAAGACTGAAGGGAATAAGTTACATCCAAAAGATGTGAAGTTGATTCCTACCTGAAAAGATAAATAGTTTGAGAATTTTAACAGTCAAATACTTCATGACACTGTGATGCTTCCCAGTGTATCTCCTGGAAGATTTCTGAAATAATGAACAAGCAGTGTGATAAATGGAATATATTTCTTTTCATAGCTTGGCAACAAAAGCATTTGCTGTTCTTAAATATTTCTTGTGTGCATGTATATATAAACCCACCTCTTCAGTTGCAAAATTGGTATCCTTTGTGTTAATATAAATCCAAGTGTTGTATTTTTTTTTTAAGTGTGTCAATGTCTGGAGAAGAAGTAATAGATAATGTATAATTGTTTTTATATGAGGGTTTTAACTGTAGCATGGATTAGTAACAATAGCTTATGGTTCTTGGGAGAAAATGAGTTCTTCATGGTAGCTCACAGTGTAATAGGTTTTCATCATCATAAAAATCCATCATTTCACTTAGTATTTCCTTTTGTGTGTGTGTGGATACTGCTAACCCATAAAAACAAAGTAATTATATCTAATGGCAATTTTGTCCTTTTTTGCCCTTCTTCCTGTGATAAAAATCTTTTGGGTAGAGTAGAACAATGTTCATTGATCTGATTTAACTATTTAAAAAACTTACTCTGAGAATACAGATAAATCTTGCTATAAATTAATGTGTGAATGCAGGTGCTTGTCAGATGTGTGAGTGGATATTTCCTGAACTTCCAGAAAGGAGGAATTAAACAGCAAAACAAGCAGCAGGGAATACACATGGATAATAAATGGGACAGCTTGTACCTGCAGTAGGGAGTGAAAACTTGTTCAGACAAGTTCCTCCCCCCATGTGAGCAGACCTTGCATGAATTTATGTAACTGAAACGAGTTCTTGGGAAAACACTCAATTTTTTGGGCAGTGATGATTAACTTGGATTCTTCCATGTTCTTGGTAGCTCTAACATGCCAGGGGTGGGTGAGGAAGTTGTGAGACCCCTGATTATTGCAGTTCCATCCACGTGGATGGATTTCATCCATCCAGACCCATTTCTAAAGTCTCAGGAATCCTTTTCTGGGGCTGGAGGAATCAGCTCATCTGTGGCCCTTTGAGGCTGGAGCAGCAAGAGAAACAAAGTGAGGTTTTGCAATAAGCAGTCCATGTTAGAGGACTTGTATAAAGTTTTTACTGTAGTCATGTTTTAATTTTTCTTCAAATTTTACTGTTCACAAGCTCAGCTGAGAGATGCACAATATTTGTAATCATCCAGTTCCCTCTCTGTGCTGACTAATCAGGAACAAATTTCACTTCTATAATTATGGCTAAACAATTATGTATCTGCTCTGGACAAAAAATACCTGTTCTTCTGTTTAAACAGCCTGAAGATCTTTAGCCAGTGCAGAGCATAATGAGGAATATGTCTTGAAGAAATGTCTTGGCATGTTCTGAACCTGTTCCTGCTCTCAGGAAGTGATATTGATTGCTGGAGTAGTTTCTGCTGTTTCTTATCATCTCACTCTTTTCACTTCTTACTAAAATGTCAGTAAATTACACAGACATGCAAATGCCTGGTGTCTGGAGCTTGCTAGGAGGAAAAATCCCTCCTCTAGTGCATTAAATACTCCAAGCAAATCTAAAAATTCATACCCTTAATACCTTTCTTTTTATCTTTATTTCTGACTTGACTTCAGGTATTTAAATTGAAATATGTCATATAAAATATTTTAAAAGAATCTGATGAGTAGAAAATACAGCAGGATTGAACAAGGGGTTTTTATCAACTGTAGGGTGACCTTTATTTCTGGATTTGAGCAGTGATCCTTCCACATTGGGTATGATGAGCTGAGCTGGGTGGAGAACTTCCAAAACAGAGGTTCAGTTACTGGAACAATAATTTTCCATTGAGTTAACATAGCTGCTGACACACCCTGAGTGGAAACATGACTTCAGCCTATATAAAACCAAAGATGCAGTGTTCACATTCAGATGGGTGGAAAGTGGGCACTGATCTCCAGCAGAAATCACAGCTTGGTGCATCTGCAAAAATATGGAGTATTTATAGGTGATTTTAATAGGTTATTTATATGTATATGTATATGTATATTTATATTTATATTTATATTTACATTTATATTTATATGTGATTTTAATAGTCACAATACAGCTGGATGAGGTTTGGGGTTGCAGCATGTAGTGCTTTCCAAGCTTTTTCTGGATGGGAGTTGTCAGGAACTTTATGCTGCTGCCTGTGAGTGGTGGCAAGATTTTTGTAAATATCACATAAAACCTCTGCTTTCAGAATTGATTCCATAGGACCATGAAGGGAAAAACACTTGTGGCAGCACTTTTTCCTTAAAATATTCACTTAATGGATTTCAGTTAAGGTTTTGAAGTTACACCACGTGGTCATTCCATGTTTACTTGACTCATATAATAAGAAATCCCTGGTTTCTAGGCAGTAAAACTCACCTTGATTTGTGCTTTGTCATTTTTAGCACCTGTCCCTCCCAACATTTGTAACTGTGTGTTTGCTTTCTCTTTTCTCACACACAATAGATTTTCCAAGTTCTCCAAGTATTCTTGCACAACGAGGAAAAGGAGGAGACATTTCAGTGAATGAGGAGTTTTTTGCTTCTATAGTGTTTTCCTTGAGAAGTGGCTCTTTGAATGAGGATGACAATGGAAGAGATGAAGAATGAAGCAGAGACCACTTCTATGGTTTCCATGCCCCTCTATGCTGTTATGTACCCTGTCTTTAATGAGGTGAGCTCCAGTTTACCTTGGAATGCAATAATCCCCTTTATTTTGGGAAATGTTGTTCATCTTGTGAAAGCTCCAACACTTCTCTCTCTGCACTGTTTCACCCTCTTGCCATGAATAGTTTTGTGCTCATCAAAGGTTTCTGGTTGTCCTGGTCCTGAGCTTTTCTCTTACCTTTAAGGAGGATTTTCACAAAAATGCCAGCTCTGGTATTCTCTGGCAGGAAATAGCACACAGTCCAACCTGTGCACAGCTTGATGCTTAATTTTACTGCTAATGGTTGGAATTTAATAGGATATTTGTTTTTCTCTGAGTATCAGAGATTGCCAAGATGTTCTCACAATCTTCTGCTGGACTTTTGCTGCAGAATACATCCCGTGATTTTTGTTTTCATTTTGGGGGGAACTGTTTCCTTTGGGATTAACTTTATAGCACCTCTGAAGTGACACCAGCAATTTGAAACCTTCTGTCAATCCCCTTCCCATTCTGCTTTATAGGGCAAGGTGTGATTACTTGATTTGTTTTGTTCTGATAACAACAGAATGCTAATAATTAATTCTGAACTTTTATTGCAGCTAGAAAGAGTAAATCTGTCTGCAGCTCAGACACTGAGAGCAGCTTTTATTAAGGTAAGAAGTAACTTCATTGAACAATGGTTGTTTCAAAAGTAAGCTGTGTGTGATGAAGCTAAAAGGTCAGCTCTCTTGTTTCCTTGTCTTTTTATCTAAGACTTCATCCTTGATCCAGTAGTCTAAAAATAAAGTGGACAATTGCATGAACTGGAAGTTTGAGATGTCTGCAGATGTCATGAGCAGAAATCTGAATGAGCAATTCTAAACAGACTTTTCTCTTGTCCATCTAGAACAAAAGCTTAAATGAGGGAGCAGTCAGTGAATAAATAATAAACAGTCTGAAACTCTCAAGATTTGTAGAATAGGTGCTCATGAGCAATAGGCACATAGCAGACTTTGAAATTGATTTGCAAAGTGAGTGGTAATGAGATTTTTTGTGGATGAAGTTCAGTGTTTATGTAGAAATTCAGAAGTGGAAAAAATAAGATTCTTCTGATTTTTCCATTGTATTCCTAAAGAGTGAAAATACAGCTGTTCCTTTACACTGCTTTATTGAAGTGGTGATCTTTTCAAATACTGAAACAAAACAATGGCAGGCACGACATATCTGAGCTGTGCAACTCTGGGATGCTTCCCTGTTCCTGCACTTAAATCTAAATATATCCTGATGCTCTGAAGCCTCAAACTGAGCTCCTACAAGTGTGGGTTGGTTTTGTGTGTTTTCACAATTGGTGGTAAGGATGCAAACAATGTTAAACTGAGATGGTGGTAGAAGTGGTAGTGCCAGCTAAAAAAAGTGGCTAAAAACCCAGCCAGGCTCATTTTTCTTCCACACTGAGCAGTTTTTCGGTAGCAGCACAGGTGATGTGAACAGCTCCAGTGTTAATCCAGCTCTGTGCTTAGAGATGTCATCAATCAAAAGCTGCTTTTTTTCTGAAAGAGCAATTCCCAGGTGATGTCTGAGCATATGATGTGATTCATGAGAGGCACATTTATAAATGTCATGGGGAAGGTGGGGGAGTAGCACCTGTGTTGGAGTGAATTAAATTCCAGGGGATACAATGCCTTTGTCTCAGAGCTTGGTGTTTATGAAAATATAACAGGATAGAGACATCTATTAAAACCCTTCTTACTCAAATTAAAATGAGTGCAAGGGCTTACTGGAAAAATTACTTATACAAAATCAGTGATGTAGTCCAAGAAAAATGAGTTTTGTAGAGGAAAAATGTTTTTAATGTAATCCACTGGTCTAAAGCCATTGGAATTTCAGAGTTCCTAGCAAACTCCTGCAGTATCTGAAGCAATTTACATCTTTGTGCTTGCAATGTCCAGGTCTTGAATATTTAAGAATATAAAATTTCTCTGCCATACAGGCTGAAAAAGAAAATCCAGGTCTTACACAGGACATCATCATGAAAATTCTGGAGAAGAAAAGTGTGGATGTGAATTTCACAGAGTCTCTTCTGCGTATGGCAGCTGATGATGTAGAAGGTAATAAATCCTGTGTTGAATAACTGTATTTTTAATTACCCTGTTAACTAGGAACATGCAATTCTGTCTTTATTTTTTTTTCCAGAAGAGATTATTTGTTTCTTAGTAGAATTTTTTTCAGCATGGTAGGAAAAAAGTTTGTATTTTTGAATACCACCACTGGAGAAATTAAATCTCCCTGAAAACCATACTTGACTAATAAGAGAAGGAAAGAAAGAAAATGAATGTTTAGAACTGTGTTTTTATGGCTGCATAATTCACCTTTTGCAATGCTAACAACCAGGAAAAGGCAAATATGGGGTTTAACATCCTCTTTTTTTTTCCCTGCTTCAAATTAAAAGCAGCAGTTACACTGTCACAGAAGGAGAATATACTGCAGGCTTTAAGTTATTTTAATACTGAATTTGATGACTTTAATGTCTCAAATAAAGTAAGATGGGCTCTTTTTGCACCATGCAGCAATAAAGGGGATTTTGCACTGTCCTGAATCACACTGGGGTCATTCACTGCAGTTCTCTGCTCATGGCTGCTTCTGTGCTGTTCACCTTCAAATTCAGCAATCCTGCTGCATTTTATGTGTTTTTAGTTGTCATACAGACCTGAGGACAAACTCATGGTGGTTTTAAATATGTTCTTTTTGCCAGAATATATGATTGAAAGACCTGAACCTGAATTCCAAGATCTTAATGAGAAGGCACGAGCACTTAAACAGATTCTTAGTAAGATTCCAGATGAGATCAATGACAGAGTGAGGTTTCTTCAGACAATCAAGTAAGTACAATATGATGGATTTTGCTGCAGATGGAGAGGTCAAACTCCTTGTATTTAGGTCTGAATGTTGAAATTCCCATTGCAAGAGAGGCTGATCCCACTTGGAAATGATGAGGATTTTACATGACCAAACTTGAATTCTCAGGATGCTACTGTGGCTCTCTGCATCCTGTCTGACACTTCCTGTAAGAAATACCTGCTAGAAAGGGATTAAATTCCAGCATTTCCTGGGATCTCCTAGGGATACTCAAATTCTCTTTTTCTCTCCCAACAGGGACATTGCAAGTGCAATAAAGGAGCTTCTTGACACAGTAAATAATGTCTTCAAGAAATACCAGTACCAGAACCGGCGGGTATGTGCACCAGCTCTTCATCCAGTATTTCTGACAGCAAAACAAGAGGCATCCTTTGGATCAAAGGATGAATAGGAGAGCTTAGCTGGATAATGACACCATGTTTTATTTTTCTTTGTTTCTTCTAAGGAAAAAAAATCAAAATTTTTATTCCTGTAACATTCATGAATTTTCTGATCAGTTTAACCTCAAGGTTCTCACTGTACCCAGAAATATGTGAACTAAGACTCTGCTCCTGGTGTTTTTGTTTTTGCAGGCACTTGAGCACCAAAAGAAAGAGTTTGTAAAATACTCCAAAAGTTTCAGTGATACTCTGAAAACCTATTTTAAAGATGGAAAGTAAGTATGCTTTTGTCCTTTTGGTTTTGTCCTATTGTTTTGATGATTTACATAATGAAAGGCTTTGTTGACTAACAGGAAAATAGCACAAGCTTTGAGGTGTAAGCTGCCTCTTTTAGGAGTTGCCTAATTATTTCCTTAACCTATGCCCTCTCATTACCATGGCTGCATTAAAATGCTGGGTTTTTTTGAAATGCCTTTGAGGGAAGGGAGATTTGTTAAATACACCACCATGTAACACCCCTGTGCAGTGTTAGCTTTGAATATGAACATGAGAAGTTAAATTTCCTGGCCCTGTGTGGGTTTTCTCAGTGCATATCCAAGGACAAAGAAATTATGGAATGTTTTTATTGAGAAAAGTAATTTACCTATTTGAAGTATCACTTGCAAATATGAAACATCTATGCAGGGTTCTCTTTGATTAGCATTTTTATTGGCCTTTCTTTATAGACCCTCACAGGATCTGGAATGATTCAGCTGAATCTTTTCCTAGGTCAACATTTTAGCCTTCAGACTGAGGCTTTTTCCAGGTCTTCACCTTGTGTTTTGAAGTCACTGTTCCTGTATAATTCACTGTAGTGATTTGGAGGATGAGTGGATCCCCCTCAGGTTCTGACAGTGCCAAAGTGTTCTGTTTTAAAGATGGAACCAACTTTGATCTCAGCTCTTGTTGAGCTTTGCAAAGGCTGAGAGCACCCAGGAGATGGTGAATCCCTAAAGGAGAGAAAAGTCCTGACACCAGCTGGGAGTACAGCCCTGCTCCCATCAAGGCATTTTTGATTTTCTCTCCTTTTCTTGTAATTGGGGATAAATTCGTTACCAAAATGAGACATTTAGGCTTTGGTAGCTCTGATTCCTGGACAGAAGTGCTGTGTGTTGTGGCCTTTAAGCTTGAAGTGTGTTAATGATCTGCAGAAGTGTAAGAAATCCCATCAGGAATTTCCTATCCTTGGGAAGTCAGGAGCAATTTCAGTCTGTGAGATCCCTGCTCCCCCAGAAGGCAGCAGCACTGAACACCAGCCATGCCCAGACCTCATTACTGAGCTGAAAAATCCCATGACCCCACACCTTTCTTAGCAAAAAGGTAACTAAAATAGTGTGCTGCTGTTATATATGTGCACTTTTAGTATTCCTGGAGGGAAGAGATGCCAGTTCTGGGATTCCTGAGGGGTGAGGAGCTCAGTTTGGAAAGGTGTTGAACAATCAGAGTCAGAAAATGGCTGTGACCTTAAAGATCACCTGGCTCCAAGCCCCAGTCATCTGCTCCACGTTTTCCCCTTGGTTATCTGAATCCCAGAAAGGATTGAGATGTCAGTGATGAGAGAGAGCCAAAATCTTTTTCAATTCCTGCCAAATCAACCCATCCTTTCTGTGATTATCTATGCAGATGAGGCTGCCAGCAGGGAGCTGCAGGTAGGTCAGCACAGGCTGGAACATCCCTGTGCTTCCAGTTCCCAATGCCAATAAAGCTGAATTTCTCCAATCCCACATTTCTGGAAGTTTCTGAAGCAATGTTCTTCTCTTTCCACAGGGCAATAAATGTGTTCATAAGTGCCAACCGACTAATTCATCAAACCAACTTGATACTGCAGACCTTCAAAACTGTGGCCTGAAAACTGTATATGTTGAGAGTTGTACTTTTCAATGGTGGATAGGGTACCTTTATATGTAAATTTTAAAGTTTTGACTGTATAAATTATCAGCTCCTCTCGAGGGGCCCAATGCAGGATTTTGAATGGGATTATTGCCATCTTACACCATATTTTTGTAAAACATTGTAGCTTAATCATAATCTCACAAGAAAGATTTTGCATCACTTTTTTGCTATTATCATTCTCTTCAGAATTACAAGCCAAAAGAATTTACGCCTTAATGTGTCATTATGTAACATTCCTTACAAGAATTGTAAATATTTGGTGTTCTGTTTCTGACATTTTAACTTGAAAGCGGAAAACTGCAAGATTATGTATTTAACAATATTGGTGGCAAATATTCAATAAATAGTTTACATCTGTTAGACTGTCTTTTTGTATGTGAACAAAAGTGCATAACTCATCTTTCTAGAACTGCAGAACATTCATTCAATAGAAAAAAAAAAAAATTAAAATTATTTGGGTGCTTAAAGCTACCGGGAGTTCAAATCAGTGTAAAATGAGGTGTTTTCCTTAAAACTGAGATTTTGGCTGTTACTAGACCAGAATATCAGAATAATTATATTAAAATGTCTTTGAGAAAGTAATAAATAAACCCAGAAGTGAGATGTGCTTTTTTTATTTTGATAGAAACTAGATCTCACTTCTTTCTTAGTCTTCTGTCAGTGGTGAGTTAACAGGTTTTTTTTTACTCCTAGGTTATTCCAAGGTTTGGAGCACAGGTTTATTTGAAATATATGCAGCAAAGATTGAATTTAAACTCTTCAGATAAGTGGGTTTGAGTTTGTCCCCTTTGGGAGGGAGGAGGATTGGAGCCAGAACTCTTCCAGGTAGCACTAGTGATATCTATACTATGCATGCCATAAGGCAACTTTGTTTTTTCAGGGAATTGAAATCATGTGAGACCTCGACTGACAAACCTTGGCTGTGTAGGGGGTTAAGAGCTGCTGCTGGACAGGGGGAAGTTTTCTCTTTGAGATTTCCTGGTGATGTTTCACAAGTTCTGACAAATCCCTTGGAAGTGCACCTCAAACTGATTTGGAAACAGAATAAAACCTCTGGAAATCTGTAAAATTAACAGATTTCTAGGAAGTTTAGGGAAGAATGAAGCAGCTGCTGAGGCTGCACAGGCAGGAGGAGCACTCAGAGAGCACCATTGGTACAGAACTGTTCCTAGTTTGGCTGTGCTGGTGAAGAAAGGTCCCTGCAGGTTGTGTGGCACTCTGGCCTGGTGCTGTGCTGCTCCTCGGGGGCACGTGCCTTATCCCAGGTCCAACTGCTGGGTCCTTGCTGTTCTGAAAGGATCAAAAAGGGGAGTGCAAACTGCAGCCTCCCACATAGCACTGGATGTTCTGCTGTCTATCTGTGCATGGAATTGTTTCCTGGATGAGAGCACTGACTGTAGTGAAATAGAACAATGTGAAGGAGAGTATTGTGTAAAGCTGAGTTCTTTGGGAATGTATGTTGTGCAATTTTTTTTGGTTACACATAGAGCTATAAGCAGGACGTGGTCCTTAAAGCTTGTTCTCTGTTCTGACAGTGGTGTCTCGTGTCCTTAGCAAAGTGAGCTTAGTAAAGGGATGCAAAATCAATTTATAGTTCAAACTTTCTGCTTTCTTAAAGCTTGGCCTGCTGGACTGTCATTTTTTTGGCAAGCGGTAGAAGAACGGCAATGTTAGAGCTGATGGAATTAGGGTAATGTTTAATTTGCATCTTTGCATTCTGTAAGTGACAGGGTTGAGTAATCTCCTTGTGGATGATGCTCACTTAGGTCATAGCTCCAAAGGGCTTCATGGAGATCCATGAGTCAGGGCGAAGGAAGGGAAAGGCCCCTGGAGTTTGGGATGCTTCATCTGTCTTGGGAAGTGTTTGGTACTGGAGAGGCTGCAGCAGTGGCTGTAGAGAGAGAGGAACACAAAAGATTGGGTAAATTTTATGAATTGGACCTGATTCCTGTAATATTCTGAGATTCCTCTATTTTCTTGGATGGAGCAGGACAGTAATTAATGCTGGCAATCATTAGTTGAATGAGACCATGTTTATGTCTATGGGTGGTAAAAAATACATATAAAAAATCCATTTATGACTTATGTCCCAAACAAGCTGCTGTGTTGTGTCCTGCCAGGCAATTCTTTGTCAAATCAGAGGATATTTCATCCACAAATGAACTGTTCCTGTTCATCAGTTCTTCCCAAAACCTTTATTGGGTAAAAGGTACCAAATACAGGGCTAAGCTTCAGGTTGTCTGGCCAATGTGTTTTGTTTTATTTTTAACCTCATTGTGATTTCTCTATGTTACCCTTAAAAGTAATGGAAACTTATTCATTGTAATCAATGTCTGGTAATGGGAAAACTTGAAAATTGGTGTCTTCAGGTCACACTCTTCTGTTGTGTGCAGTGAATCCATATCTAGTGGTCTTACAAACCTTTCTTTTCCACTGAATATGAGCTGGGACATATGTCTGTCAGATTTTATTGTGGTTTTGCACTTTATTATTGGAGTTACCTGAGTAGCTAAAAGATAAGTTTCTCTTAAGGATTTCTGATGCAGCAGTTAGTGTTGCAAAATGCTCTTAGAGAATTTCTGCTGTGAATGTGGGTTATAACTGCTATGATAATGTTAACATACAGAAAACCAATCTAATAAACAAAATAAAACTTTGTATATTTGTTAATGAAGCAAAGAACCGTCTTAATCACTTGTTTTGATTTTTTCTCAGCCTGGAAAGAAGTGAAGAACAGCTTAGGCTGGCTTGTTCTGGCTGGAAGCTCCAACACTGATCCAGATTTGTGCCCCAGTCCATGGGATGGGCCAGGGCCCAGCACAGAGCAGGGTTTATCTGGGCTGACAGGAGGAGGTGACAGGAAATCTCAGCGTGTCCTGGTGTCACACCTTCCCTGTCTGCAGCCAGCAGGAGCAGATTCTGTCAGTCTGGATCAAACCTTATCTTTCCATGGGATCTTATCTAGATCAGCTCAGTGCTCCTTAATGTGCTTTTCAGCTCTCCCACTGCTGTGCAGGGAAGCCTTGTTTGTTCTGCAGGTGTTATCTCTCATTTTACAGAGGCTCTGCCTCTCTCTGTTGGGTGGGGAAAGCAAAAGAAGGTTGTCAAGACAAACTTGCCACAAATCTAAGCTTTAGTTTGCTGCATTTATTTGATTTCCCTCAGACTGGGGTAATGTGTGCAGTCTAATAACTGGATTGGGCACAGCAGTGATTATCCCTGCCTTTGGAGGAGCAGTTCTGCCTGAATCTTGCTTTGCCCTGCTCAGCCTGGCTCCTCCTCCCCCAGGATTCCCCTGCTGGGGAAGCACTGCAGGCAGGCTGTGCTGGGAGCTGTGGGAGCTCCCTGAGCTCTGCATGATCACCCTGCTGGCTTGGCCATTTCTCACTCCACTCCTTTGCTTTTCCTCCTGCACATCTGGGCAGATGTTGCTTTTGAAGGAGAAGAGCAGGGAATATGAGCCATGGCCTAGCAGCAGCCTCAGTGCTAAAAAACAGGAGGGAAAAGATGCTCCTGCCTCATTTGCCTTCTCTCACAGAAGTCAGAAGGTACTGGAGCATGTTGGCCCTAAATCTGCCCAGCTCTACTTTAAAGCCAGTTCTTTGTCCTCATTCCTCTTGTTAGATGTCATTTTAGAACTCAGTCTGAAAGAATAAAAAACCCCTTCAAATATTGAAGTTTAATATGCTGCATAAATTTAATTTATGATGAAGAATTCACTAACCTTGACCACAACCAACTCTTTTTTTTCCCTCTTCTTTTACTTCTGGGATGAATTTCGTAGCACCACGGGCTTCACTTCTTACAGGTGCACAATCCCAAGGGTTTGGACCTCTAAACAGAACAAGGTGTTGGGCAATGCTAAATTTGCTCCTTTGAGGCTGAGACAAAACATTTTTTCCTCATGCTGTAACACAAGCTTGAATTTTGCTGTAAAGCTCATTGGTGCTGGTATCTCCAAGGCAGAGGAGGAGGGTTTGGCTCACCTGGAGATGTCTGGGGAGGGGATGTCCCTTGGCCTCTCTGTCCCCCTCCTGCCCCACAGCTGGCTGTGACATAGACCTTGATGTCCCTTAGATTTGCTTGCTGGATTTCCTGAGTGTTTTTCTCCCTGATTTCTTATTTTGCCCCTTGGCCCACCCAGGCCTGGCTGCAGTGACAGCTCAGGAAGGGGCTGAGGCAGCACAGTCACATCAGGGACTGCAGTGCAGGGACAGCTCCAGGACTGAGTCCTTGGTGATCACCTGGGATCTCTTCCCACTTTAGCACAGCATCCTCACAATTATTTTTGCAGATTTGGCCAAGTTCATGGCTCATTTATTATTCATTAATGCTCATTTAAGGGTCAGGAATGGAGCTCAGCAGCACCTGAGGTGCAAGGCTGTGAATTTGGGCACTGCCACAGCCAGGCATTATTAGAATCTGTGATTATAGGAAAGGTTTCCTCTCTCCCCTGTCCCTGCCTCCTTGCAGTGCTGCTGATCCCAGTGTGAGGATCAGGATTTCCCTGCAGAATTGGAATTTCAGGAGCTGTCCATCCCAGAGAACGTGGTGCTGTTGGGTAAAGATAACTTTGCTCAGACAGCTTCAGTGAGAAGTTTGGTTCCACTCTGCTGTTGCTGTTCCTTTGGAATTTCTTGTTATTAAAGGTTTATAAATCACAAGGGTTCCTTTGTTGAGCAGGAACCAGAGGTGGCCATGGGGGCCACCCATGAGTTTTATACAAAATTCAAGCTTGTGTTACAAAATTCAAAAATTCAAAACACCCATGAGTTTTACAGCAAAATTCAAGCTTGTATTACAGCATGAGGAAAAAATGGTTTTGTCTCAGCCTCAAAGGAGCAAATTTAGCATTGCCCAACACCTTGTTCTGTTTAGAGGTCCAAACCCTTGGGATTGTGCATCTGTAAGAAGTGAAGCCCACGGTGCTACAAAATTCATCCCAGAGCTAAAAGAAGAGGGAAAAAGAACAGCTGGTTGTGGCCAAGGTTAGTGAATTCTTCATCATAAATTAAATTTATGCAGCATATTAAATTTCAGTGTTTGGAGGGGTTTTTTATTCTTTCAGACTGAGTTGTTTTTGTCAGTGACACTTCAAGCACTGAGAGGAAGAGACATTCAAATCCCCCAAGAAACAGGAGGAAGGGGAGTGGAGTTATTCTCACTGTAGAGACAGAAATGTTCTGCTTAGTGTATCCAAGGAAAAGTGGGTTTTAGTGCTATAATTCCATTATTGGTGACAAGGCAAGCAAAATAGATTTTCAGTAGCCAATTTCTAATGCCCAGATTTGCTGTATAAACACTTGTGAATCTGCATTTGGGATCACAGTCAAAGGAGTGATTCCACCTGATGGATAGAAAAAATTCAGAGAATATTTGGTACTATGCTAAAGTAAGTATTCTTTTTAGCTTAGTTCACTAAGCTAAAAAGAATAAAACCCTATATCTAAATTAGACGTGTCTTTGACATTTTATTATTTCATAATTGTAACTCCTAGACTTTCCACAGCAGGTAATTGCTTTTTTCCCCGAAGCTGCCTTAGTCTCCAAGGATAAATGATGGGTGAAATAGATGCCTGAGTACCTGAAGTTTTAAAGTAAAGAGAATAAAGTATGAGCTAAAAGTATAATTCACTTAGTCTCCCTTCTTGCTGCTGGGTATCAAATCTCCAATAGAGCCACAGTGAAAAATGCTGTGAAAAAAATTAAAAGACTGAGCTACAACCTTTAAGAAAACGCAGAGGCTTTCATGGTGAGTGAATTTCCTAAGTAAAATGTTAATTGCAAGGATTTGGCCTTGCTTGTTGAGGAAAATGTGGTAACCATCTTTTCCCTGCTGTTTGCACAGCCGTGTGTGGCATTAATAATTCCATTCCATTCTCTACAGCTGCTTAATGAGTGACAAACAGAATTTTCTGAAGTGGTTTGGAATGGGAGAGCAAGAATTCCTTTCAAGGCTGTAATGCAGTAAGGATTATAAATATTGCCTGGGAAGGTTAAGAGGGAAAGCTCTCAGAATCACTGAGGGGATGAGGTTGGAAGAGAATTCCAAGGTTGGAGTGAATCTTTGAGGGATCCCCAGGGCACTGAGTGCCACCTCCAGGGGTGGGGACTCCACTCAATCCTCTGGGTCTGGACTATCTCTGAAAAAGTCACTTCTAAGTAAAATTCCCCTGTGATCCTTTAGCCCAGCCCCAGGATTTAGGGAGAGCCTTGTCAGACACAGATTTAGTGCACTCCCAAGCCCCACAAAGAGCCACGGTTGTTGCAGATAATGGGAGAAAAAAAAATCCCATCTTATTTCTATTCAGTAAGAATTACAGAGTGTAAGGGGCAAAGAAAACGTAATTGCAGCTGAATTTTACCTCCCTTTTTTACATGACTTTAAATATAAAACCCAAGGCAAACGTTTAACAGTAAGGCCTTGTGCAAGTCAGTATTTTTTATTTGAATGAGAACCGAGCAGTTCTTTTCAAAACCAAATGTCTGCATTACCAAGACATAAAAGCAAAGTCTGGGTTGGTTTTTTTTTTCCTTCCAGCATAAGGAGGGACTTTTTAATCATGAAACACGAGCAATACCAACTGCTGACAGTGCCAAAGAAGTGAAGTTCAACCTGTTGACCTCTGGCTATCTGGAGCTTTTTCTCCTGAACGTGCAATAATGGTTCTGTAATTCCCTGCCAATAGAAGGCAGCAGCTTGCATTAGCAGAGGAATGCATGAGGAAAATCGAGTGAGGTGTGAAGTACCTGTTGTACCAGGCAGGAATTAAACAGATTCTGTAGGAATCAGGAATCAGAGCTGCCCAAATTCTCATTTTTGAAGTGTCAGGAGTGATGTGTGACCTTGTCCCAGGGCTTGTCCCACCAGGATGCAGAGCCCAGGGGACGTCCCTGCTGTCCTGGAGCTGTGTCCAGCCAGGGAGGAAGGCGAAAGCCCCCAGGGTGAGCTGGTGTTGCTTTGTTTGCCCCATTCTTGGGCTAAAACAAGCAGCATCCACATCCTCCTCCACATTGTGTGGGCTGCAGTCCTGGGGGTAGGGAAGGATCAGGTGCAAAAAGCCCTCCTGGCAGTTTATTTCATGAATTTGGTACAAACCCATCCTTTTATTTCTCCAGGCTGCCAATCTGTGCCCCAGTAAAGCTCTGGGGTGGTTGGGTTTGGGGCAGGTGCCAACCCTGTGCCCCTGCTCTGCCCTCAGCTCTCAGGGAGGAACTTCCAGCCCAGGTTTGTGTTTGTTCCCAGGCCTTTGAGGATGGATGGCCCTGGATTTGTCAGGAACAGCTCCACACACAAAAATTCCCACTGCAGCAGCCACTGGGCTGCTCTGTGCTCACCCTGCAGCTCCAATTCCAGCTCTTCCCAAGCTCTCAGTCACCTCCAAGCCCAGCTCCAGGGGAAAGTGGAGAAGTTCATCACCAAAAATACCTAAAATAAATGAATTTTGCTAGGGATGCTTCAGCTGCAAACTGCTCTTGCTTCTGCTCATCTCTAGATTATCTCTCCAAACCGAGGACCTGGAACTAAATTTTGGCAGCTGGCAGCTTTGTGGGTTTTCTGACTGCTTAAAAGCCAATTCAGAACCTGCACCTCCTGCTGCCTGTGTGCCTTGCAGGCAAAACTTGTTACTTCTCTCTTTCCAAAATCCATTTGGAGGAGAATTATGTGGTAGAAATTAATGAAAAACGTGGACTCAACATTCATTTTCTTGACCTCTGAAAACGATCCCAAGTGGTGGGTGTTAGTCTTGTGGGTTGTTTTTCTTTGGTGGGGATGATGATTACAAATTAGTTAAACCTTTAAATAATGGCTCAAGATGTTTCCAGATTAATTCATAAACGTGGGGTCACTCACCACAGTGGAAGCTGGGTAGGAATTTTGGGTTTATACACATTTATACACATTTATACACATTTATACACATTTTTGCTTTGCTGAAATCTCCCCTTCCCATGGAGCAAAGGAGTTGTAAAAGCTGTTGCATCCCTCACACTTTTGGAGCTGAATTAGCAGCAGAAAGCACAGAGATCGTTTTTTATGAATTTTAGCCCTGAGCTATTAGAGCTGGAAAAGCCAACACTCAATCTACACCTCTCACACATCCTACACCTACAATTCCCTTTCAGTCTCCATGGTAAAAGCTGCTCTTAGACTGATTTATCTCTGTGAAATAACTTAAAACTGGACACAGGCACTCACACTGTGGGGAGTGGAGGGGAAAACCAGCAGCAGTGTTGGAATGGATGTAATTAAATACCAAAATAAGGGCTGAAATTTTCCTTGGACCCAGCGTGGCACTGGAACATCACCCCTGAGAGCTGCTGCTGCTGCTGCTGATAAAATTCCAGCTGTGGCAGGGTCGGAGGCTGTTCCTGGAGGGGAAATCTGCTCTGCTTTGGTGGGGCTGCAGCTGCTGCTCTTGCCTTGCCCACAGTTCCCTCTTAGGGAGGGGTTCAGCTGAGTTTTGACACCCCTGTGGTGCCTAAAGCTGCATCTTCATTTTGCCAGCTCTGTATCCACCCCTCCCCAGTGTGCAGAACATCCCTCAAAAGGCAACTCTATGTTGAGAAAAAAAAAATCAAATTATTTTGTCATTTGTAGTTTTGGAGAGGATTCATTTCCTTTTTCTCACCTTATTGTGAAAAATCCCTCCTGTATGCTGAATGTTCATTAATGGGGCACTTTGGAAATTAATAAATACCCAGCCCCTTTTGTGTCTGTCATCCCCACTGGCAGAGGACAACGGTGGCCCTGTCCCAAATAGGGACAGGGTCCCAGCATCCCAAAATTCACCTGGAAATCCATCAGAGCTGGATTTTCTGTGCCTCAACCTCCCTGCTCCTCATTTAGGGACTGCACCCAACAGGGCCCTGAATTCAGCTACAGGGCTGTAATAATAACAATAATAATATTAACAACAGCAACAATAATAACAACATCATTATTATTGATACCATATGGCTGTAATAATAATAATATTAACAACAGCAACAATAATAACAATATTATTATTAATACCACATAATATTATTAATTAATTACATTATTATATATAGTATATGTTGTATATATAGTATATATTGCATATATTGTATAAATTATAATTAAATAAAATTTTTATTAAATTTGTTAAATTATNAATAATAATAATAATAATAATAATAATAATAATAATAATAATAATAATATAACATTTCCCAAGCACAAAGGAAAGCTTTGCAGGCAGGGAATGTCACATTTTAGAGTTCTGCAGTGTTTGGAACAAGAAACATTTAATGTGAGCAAAGGCAAATCCCTTCCAGAGTGGGAACACTCCAGAATTAGATGGTGTCCTCTAAATATTTCAGAATTGAGATAAAATAAATAAGTCAGTATCTTTTTAGCTAAAGATCTTGGATAATTCTCTGCATGGATTATATTGCCAGGAGAAAACTGAAGAGGCAAATAATGGAGGAAAATTGTCATAATTTGTAGAAAATGGTTGTGTGGAAGGCAAAAATATTAACTGGTTCACTCATCTATAAGGTGAATTTTTTTCTTCCTGGAGCAGGAAAATGCTCAGGGACCCAAAAGTGCCCCTTCCTCTCTGGGCCAGGGCAGGGGCACAAACCCTGCAGCCAGGCAGTGCTGCTGGGTTATTCCAGTGTATTCCAGTTCTGGAATGCCAGAGGGAGGAATTGAAACCCAAAAATGGGTTTTACCCATCCTCTCTATACAGTTAAAGAAATTTTATTTATCTCATAGATAGAATTGCTGAGCTTTGTGGGTTTTTTCTAAAGATCAGGCATTTAAACAACATTCTTTTGCATCTTTTCTTATTTTAAGGCTAGAGCAGAAGCTGTAATCTTTATGAAAAATTATTCCTAGGAGGAATGATTTCAGATTTATTCCAGAAACAGGGTTATTTATTGTACTGCAATACTGAAAGTTTTCATTTCAGAGTGGGGTCATGTCATGTTAATTTTGTGCAGAGATATGAGACAGATTAGGGGTGAAAGAGCTTGGAATTAAAACAGAAAACTTTTGCCCCAGATCACTGGTATAATGTAAGTAAAAACCAGATTTCTTTTGTCTAAACTATTGAATTCTGTCTTTATAGACCAAGATTTTGTGATGAGAGCTCAACTCTTTGGCTCATTCAACATCTGTCCAAAGTCAGAGGAGAGATGAGGAATCTCCTTCAATATTTGGGGAAGGTAAAAGGAGAATTTCTGGGGCCAGGAGTGGATGGGATGGAGCTGTGCTGGCTGGGCTGTGCCAGCTCCTGATTCCAGGGGAATTCTGTGTCCTGCTGGACCCTGGCAGGGATAAAAAGAGCCCCAGAGTCCTTGGGAATTGTTGTGTCACTCCCTGGGCACAGGAAATGAGATCAAGGCTATAAATACCTGGGCTTATCCACACCTCAGGAGGAGCTTTAAAGGCTGCTGAGCCACTGCAAAGATTTTCACTGGACCCATCACATCCCTCAGCTGGGGCAGGAATCTGCTTCTTCCCTCCTTGACTGCTGTAACTGATTTTTTATTTATTTTAGGGGGGTGTCTGGGCTTTTCTCCCTTTCTGAGTGACAGATTTGCCTGCAGGAACCAGGGCTGGGGGGCCAAGGGGAGCAAATCCTCAAGCACTGCTTATTATTTTTTAAAATAAACTCATTTTGTGGGTGTGCATGGTGCTGTGAGACAGCAACAATTCCCTGCATCCCCCTCCAGAGGTCCAGTAAATTCTAAATTTTTGGGAGGGGGCTGGGACCTGGGGAGTGCTGATGGAATTAATGCAGGGATCAATGGAATCTCCACTCTGCTGCAGAGCTAAGTGAGCTTCTTCAGCACAAAATTCTTTTGGAATAAAAAATGTCACTTTGGACAGTTTGCATCCAGCTCTAAAAATGGATCAAAGCTTGTAGCTAACGAGAAAAATAAAAGTGTGTATGTGGGGAGAAAATTATTGAAAAATCAGGATTACTTAGCTCAATGTTTGCGAAAGAAAGTTTTATCCTTTTTTTAAAACAATCAAATTTTAGGCATTTTAGGTTTTTCTTTCTCTAAATCTGAATTAAAACATCTCTAGTAGAAGCAAACTCCTGATCCAGCATGAAAATTTTTTATAGGTTGTGATGAGAAAATTGATTTTGATCTGTTTCCTTCTGACTCTGAGTTGTTCCCCCTGCTCTTACTGAGAGCAAAACATTTAGCAGGGATTGCTCAGCACCTTGAAAATTCAGGGTGCATCTACATTTTCTAAAGCAGAGATCCTCAGCGCTATGAGTGAAAAAAGTTATTCCTCAATTATATCATCTGCAGTCTAAACTAACATGAATGTAAAATACAGACTGGCAAAAACAGCAATAAGAAAATATTCATGGAATTGATACAAGAATTAACTGTGAATTTTCTAGACAAGTATTAAGGAGCCGAATTTCCCTTTATTTCTCATTGTTATTGAGCAGAAAAATGAGTCAGCATTTAAGAGCACAGCCAGGAACTCATCCTGAAGAGCTGAAATTATAATAAATAATAAATAATAATAAATAATGATTAATTAATAATTAACTAATAATTCCCCAGGGAATGGAAAGTGTTGGAATTTCCCCTCTTTGAGCTAAAGAGAATGTATGAAATTGTCCCTACAGCTGTAGGTGACAGTGAGCAGTGGCAGATCTGCTCCATCCCTTGCAGGGGGATCAACTCATCCCTCAAAGTCAGGAACAGCTCCAGAACTGCCAGTTCTGTCTAAAACTCTAAATATTTATGTACCTTCTCATTTTTTCCAATACTGATTTTATTGCACCATTGTGAAATGTTCACTCACAGTGAGATCAGGACTGGTCTTTGTCTGAACCCCTTGTGCCAACTTCAAAGCTCTCTCTAGATTTAAAATCTGATAATTATTATTTCAACTTGGTTTATTTTCTGCTGACAGCTAAAAACAATAGATGAGTGTTCCAAAATATGATAATAATCCAGATAATTTTAGGGTCTTTAAGAACTGGGTGCAACTCCCAGTGAAGCTGGTTTGGCTCCTTGGTAAATGCAATTTTAGTTCTGTGAGCAGCAGAAGACAAACTGTAGTTATTTTCTTGTCCTTTTTTCTTGTATTATTTGTAAACATAGAGGGTTTTTTGGCAAGCCTTTCCCAGGCTGAGGGAGGTTGTGATGGCATTCATTTATATTTTTATTTGTATATATATAAACATATTTATATATATGAATATATATATAT
>VXBR01010499.1:0-171926 GCA_013400215.1 Cisticola juncidis
CGCACCTTCCCTTCCCTTCCCGACAGCCTGGTTATGGTTGTGAAAGTATTAATTTCCAGTAATGTTTGATAGCCTTGTATGCAAACTCTTCATTATAAAATTTCAAATTTTCACTTATTGCTTTTAGCAGTTTTAATTTTCAATAATGTGTAACCCCCATGAATATAGTTGTGCTCTTCTAATATTTAATCATTTCCTAAGACATACAGGGAATATATTTAAGATATTGGAGATAGAACAGAGTGAAGATGTGAAGTTACCTTCTTAGTAGTCAGTGGAAGTTAATGGAAATGTTGGCAAGATAGAGTAAACCCTTATATCATAAAATATGCTTTAATGTAATTGACCAAGTGTGTTTTTTACTCTTTAGATGTAGTCACTTGAGTACAGGACAGAACGTAGAGTTAGCAGCAATTTGGGGAGTTCAAGAGAAATTGAATTGGAGTGTAGAGGCAGTCTACTGTTCCTGCTTTTATCAGGAGGGAGAGAAATGAAGGAGAATAAAGGGAAACCCTTAGGCTGTCTTAAGTTCCTGTGCAATTCCTGCCCTTTTCTACTTCCCAAGCTCCTTCAGAACACCAAACAACCTTTCTCCTTGATATGATCATTTCAATTTACTGGATGGCCCTGGCAGGTTTTTGGTGGAGAGAAACAATGATACTGCCCATCTGCCCACCACAGTTGTGTTGGCCAGAGGACAGAACCCCTGAGGTCAGAATCAAGTTCACCCTCACAGATCCAGGCACAAGTGTGCTCTGGTTTACCAGTTTTCATTTGAAATGGAGTCTACTCCCTGACATGCTTCTAAACTAAATGGGTAAATTCAAATTAAGAAGCAACAAGTGTCAGAAGAAGGTTCTCCTTTTCAGTCCTGATGCTCTGTTTTATTGTGCAATATTTCCTGAGAGAATAACAACTTGTTTTTTCTCCTTCATCATTGGCAGGAAACCAAATTTTCCCCAGTGTTCAGTTTGGGGACCTGATTCTATTTAATCTGTTTATCAATGATCTGGACAATGGTATTGGATGCTACCTCAGTTAGTTTGCAGATAATTCCAAGCTGGGTGGGAGTGTTTGAATGGGGTAGGAAAGTTTCACAGAGAGATCCTCAGAGGTTGGATCAAGGGGCCAAGGCAAGTGGAATGAAGTTCAGCAACACAAAGAGCTGGGTCCTGCACTTGGGTTGTAACAACCTCAGGCATTGCCACAGACTTGGGGAAAGAGTGGCTAGAAAGCTGCCCAGCAAAAAAGGGCCTGGCAGTCAACAGTGGCTCAACACGAGTCAGCAGCAAGAAGGGCAATGGCATCCTGGCCTGTATCACCATAAATGTGGCCACCAGGGCAGGGATTATCACCCTGTACTCAGCACTGGTGAGGCTGAGGCCACACCTTTAACCCTATGTCGACTTTTGGATCCTTCACCACATGAAAGACCTGAAAGTGCTGGAGCGAGTCCACAGAAGGGCAGCAAAGCTGATGAAGGGTCTGGAACACAATCTCTGTGAGGAGCTGGGATTGTTTAGTCTGGAAAAAAGAAGGCTCAGCGTGAACCTTGTGCAGCTGTCTGAAAGGAGGTTGTAGCAAGGTCAGTCTCAGCCTCTTCTTCCAGTGTGTAAGCAATAAGACAAGAGGACATAGCCTCAAGTTGCACCAGGGGAGGTTTAGATTGCATATAATGAAAAATTTCTTCTCTGAAAGGGTTATCAAGCATTGGAACTAACTACCCATTGCAGTAGTTAAGTCACGATCCCTGGGATTCAAAAAATGTGTAGATGTCAGATTAGGGACATGGTTGTACTTGACTTGGCAAATTTAGGTTTCTGGTTGGATATGTTGGCTTTAAAGGTCCTTTCCAAGCTAAAGGATTATATGAATCTATGACTGCAAAATATATTTTTGTTCTGAGAGAATTTGATTATAGGTATTTTACAACACCTGCCACTGTAAAAGAGAAGCTTAAACAATTCTTTAATTTGGTTTTAACTCTTTCTGTGGAATCTATTTCTAAATATGTAGAGAGAGTTTATGATCTCTCCTTATATTGAACAGATTATGTAAATGCATTGAAAGGAAGTTGGAAGCATAAATCACAGATGTCGTTTTGATAGAAAGTTTGTAACCAGAAAAATCTACAGCTCCCAAATCCCAATGTGTTAATTACAAGGCGACATCTGGTATACAAATTTATGCCGAGCTAAGAAATGTTCAGACTAAAATAGAGTATGCCTAAGTGGGTTTAGTGTCTAAAACCTACATTCATCATAGGGAAACTTAAAATCATGTGATCGTGAAGTGTCTGTGATCTAAACTGTCTGCAGATAGAAAAGTGATATAAACTGGAAGGGATAGATGAGTTAGCCACATACCCTTAGCCAATATTACAAACCAAACTTATGTAATATACTCACATATAGGCTGGATAGAAAAATTCAAAAATCCCTTAACTTGATAGCATATAATGTCTCTGACTTGTAGTCCTAAGAAAGGAGATGTGTTTTCACTGTTTTTGTGTTAGAAACATAAAGACTGGAGCCAGTTATATGTGTTGGAGTGTATGTGGTTACAGAAGACCCTTATGCTGTAATGGATTTTATGGATAATATGAAAATATTTGAAAATAGGGTAATTCAGACACAATTTTCCAAGCTACTGGCCTGTCCAACTTTGAGGAGGGGTACTATACATTTAAAAAAAATAGTTAAATCTTGTACATACACTTGCCTTTTAAAACTGACATGCCTTCAGTGGCTATTGAATGTCCAGTTCTCTCTTAAATTGTCTGTAGAGTTAATGAGGACGCCCATAATATAACATACTCCCTTTTTTTTACTCATCAGAGGAACTATGAATTAGTAGCTAGGAAGAAAGATATTGCAAGAGTTCCTTTGCCTGACGACCAAAATTATAATGTTGCTACTGTAGACTGTCCATCCATAAGACAGAAATCAATATTATACAATGGTCTGAGTTTGAAAGCCTGAGAGATTATTCATACTGTACCTCTTCAGGTGGGAGCGGGGATTGCATAAACTCAGGACTTCAGGGTGAGTAACAATGAAGGAAAAGTAATACTCCATAAATTTGACTTAAGATGACTTTAAGCTGTGTATGACATCAAATAAGGATAACACTGGCCCTTAGAAAGTCTTCTTTTGACTAGTCTAAATGAACCAGCCCTGATTTAAAACTGAATTTTTCACTGGAAACATGCAATGTATTCACTTTTACATCATACATAGTGAGAAAAACATTGTAGAATGGAATTTGAAGGTCAACATAATTTGCATTGTCTTAACAAAAAAGAGTTCAGTGTATATCACATACAGTCTTCTGGTCACTAAGTCTATAATCTAAACACATCTGTGTGTATAACACATGAAAAATTTACATAATCTGGATATATTTAGTGACACAGAGCTAGCAACATTTCAGAGAAATAGTCGGTGATCTCTTTGGCTTGGCATTGGGAAAATGCAATAATTTGGTTATGGGGAAGGAGTTCAGTTTCTGTCCAGAGCACTCCCTTAGATTTAAATCCTCTGCTGCCTGCATTCATGCACTTCTGTGTATTTGGAAGCTGAGTTGCAAAATATTGTGGAAAAACTGTCAATTCAGTCTCAGAACTAGAAGTATTCAGCATTTCTGAGAGATTGAGAATAGATATGTAAAGCAGAACGCAAAGAGCAGTTCATGCTACAGCAATAAAACCAAACTCAGATATTGCAGATGACATCCTGCAGGCACTAGGGGAAGAAGATAATATTGTTGCAGGGGATCAAGGCTGCCTGAGGTGCTGTTTCAAAGAATAAAGTCACTGAACTAATAATATGAGAGGCTTTATTGAGGGCTGTGGCACAAAACACAAACTTAAATGACAGTTTAGAAAATTTCTTAATGGTGAGGATCATCTGGATGTTTTCTGGAAACACTGTCTTCTTCTCCAGAAGGTTACATTACAGAGGTTTCATAATGCTTTCATGACAAGTTGAGACAAGTTTCATGTAAGGATATCAACCCCCAACTGTGGTTTTCCATGGAATACTTGTCAAATGTTTAAATATTCTGTTAATACTGAGTTTGGAGTAGAGCGTTTATCCATCCATAATGGTAATGTCTCTACTGAGTACCAAAATAGCCATTATTCAGAAAAGTATAGAAATGCTTGGTTCTACTTACAGATGTTGAGTGTTAGTTATTAATCCAAGCAAAGCAAGTAACCAGAAATGGAATTTCCAGTCACTTTGTACTGGCTTTGTAAAAAATGAACTGTAAGCAAGAGCCTTAGATGAAAATTAAATTTTCAAAATAAAAAATACTTGCAGTCTATTTCTACTTGACAGCTGGTTTGCTTTTCCTTGCCTGTGATGATTTTATCAGGTTTTATGAGAATGCTGTTTTATTCAGTGAACATTAAGCGTTGTCCCTTTCCAAGACAGTGGTTGCTACATATGGCACCTCTTACACAGAAGTCATATAAAGCAGGGACTAATGGTTGTGAGTTTGCCGTAAATAAAGACAATGAAGAATTAAATTGTAGGTGCTTAGGGTGTGTGCTGACTAGCACTTCCCGATGTTATTTCAAGTAGGAAGACAAATGCATGGATTTAGCTTTGTACAAGCAATACTGGATTTTATTGTTCAAACATAAGTACATAGGTTGTGATGGAGGACCTAAAATGTGCTGCAACACGAGAAGGACATGGTTCCCCTTTACTTCACATCATCACATCATCAGCCTCTTAGATCATCATCAGAATGATGAGCTTCACATCATCAGCCTCTTAGATAACCTACAGCATGCAGCATGGCATTACACAGCTATGTTCAGTTCCACCCACAGGTTCAGTTTGTTGGTACTTACAGATCCAATTAATGCTAGAAATTCTTAGTTGCTGAATCTAATTTTGGCAAACATGTTTTTATCTGTATTGTTCTCTAATGTAATTGAGTTAATTTGTAAATGCTGTTTAATAAAAAGTCATACAAAGATTATAGTGTACTAAAAGCAATAATCAAGTCTATCTTTAAACAACTCAGTTTGGATTGAAAGACACAAAAAACAAACCAAACAAAACAAGGGACTCCCTGCAATACTTTAATTTGGTCTTCTTGTTTGTGTGCACGATGTTGTCATTTGTCTAATTACATAATGCTGGGGTTTTTTTAAGGTCCTGCCTCATTCGATTCATGGAATTGGCAGTATTTGCTTAATGAGCAGTTGTTTGATAAGTTCTTCATTTGTTATTCAAAGAATGCACCCCATGCTGTATTTTCTGCATTCCTGTTAAACCCTATTCTGAAGACAGAATTACTAGGTTTTTTCCTAGACTGTGTAGTAAACGATCATTGCAGTTGTGCTTGTGTTCTTTGCAAGAAGAATGTGGAAATCTTTTTTCTTGTGTAGATTTTTTTTGTCATTATAAAGTATATTGTTGTTAAATCCAAAGGCATTTACCACAACCTAACGGAGCTGATAGAAGCTGGTGGTGACACAGAGTGACTACATTGCTACACAGCAAGGGAGAAAGGGAAGAAGACACCCAAGTCGCTATCTAAGAAGGATCCTGTATAAATCCACTCAGATAATACTAACACATTGCACATTGCACCATGTTTTATTGTCCCAAATATTAAAAATGCTGAACAAAAAAAGAGGAACCAGGTTAGAAATGTCAGGAAGGAAATTAAGAAAAATACCAATGAGCAAATTAACTCACTGCTTCTCCTCAGCTGGGAAAGGCTGCTGTAATGGGTAACAGGAACATTGTTTCTGGAGTTTTCTGAAAAAATAAGCGCGGTTACACAATGAGTCTTTCTTCCTTTTCTTTTGAAAACGAAATAACTTTTTTTCTAACCTTACTAGGATTTCTGATCTTTTAAAAACAGCTTTAAAACCTTTAAGCTTCCAGCTTTTCTATTGTTTTGAACAATTTGAACAGTTTTTTTCAATTAAATTAATTTGTTTTTTCTTGGAAGACACTACATATTACTTGATTTGTTAGTCCTGTCCCCAGAGTAGTCATTCCCCTCTTACTTACAATACATACACGAGACAGACACGAATTCCAGGCCTAGGGAACATTGCAGATAAAGAAGGAATAGCTTCCCTAATAAAATCAAAAGAAAAGTCATTTGATTTAATTTTATTTTAGTAATTGTGCTCTTGGAAATTAAAAATTTTCTGTAAGATACTTGTTTCTTGGATTTGGAAAAGGGGTGGCATTCATATCATATATAAAGTCAACCAATTAAGAAGCCTGACTCTTCCTTCACTCTCTTACACATCTTCTATTCATTTTATGAGTGCATCTCTAAATAATTTAAGTTTTTAATTTTTTTTTTCCCTTAGCATCCTACTCCTTGTCTACTTACTAAGAGCTGTAAGGTTTTGGTATGACCAAAGTGTCACCTGATTTAAAACAATCACTGAAGACAATAACCAGTAACATTATCTGGGAAAGTGCAAAAGGAATAGCCAAGATTTTGCTATCACTTGTTACATCTTTTGTTATCACTTCCACTGGCTTTTTCACCTGCAGGTCAGTTTCCTCATTTAACAAGTGACTTTATAAGAGCACTTATTTTTTTCATAGAATCAAATTGTTTTGGGTTGGAAAGGACCTTGAAGATTATCAGATTCCAAACACCTTCCATGGGCAGGGATACCTTCCACTAGACCAGGTTGTTCAAAGTCCGATAATTGACCCTGGACATTTCCAGGGGTGGGTTATCCACAACTTCTTTGAACAATATCTTTTTGTGTCTTACCACCCTCATAGTAAAGAATTTCTTCCTAATATTTGATTTAAACCTACTTTCTCAGTTTAAAGCCTTTCCCCCTTGCCCTGTCACTACACACCCTTGTAACAAGTTCTTCACCAGCTTTCTTGTAGGGTCCCTTAGATCCTTATTCAAGTTCACCCTGAAGTCTTCTCTTCTCCAGGCTGAGCAGTTCCAACTGTCTTAGCTTTTTCACAAAGATGGGGACATATATTCTTTAAAAATGCACATATTCTTCACCCAAGCTAGCAGGGCTTGGCTACTCAGCACTTTCCAAGATTCTTGGTAATTTAAGGCATAGCCCTGGTAGTGTCAGTAGGTTTCTAGATTCTTCACCTTGTTGATGTAGATCCTCCTGTGAAATACATGCCACTAGCTTTTGGAATGTATGGAAGAGTTATTTTCTTAATAGGCAGAGTACATTTTCCACCTTACTTTTCAGGGTTTCGTGTAACTTCTAACCTGCAGAGCCTCCCTCCCTGCTAGGTGGTCTTACTTTTGAAGTCCTGTTCTGTATATTTGTTTCTTTTTAAAAAGACATCCACCATATTGTGTATGTTTGCACTATTCTCTGTATCTTTCTGAGACCAATTGCACTCTTCTTGAAAAGGCTGAGATGGAAGTTGAACATTAATTCAGAAGGATGAATAGCATAAAATTTTTAAGATGTATATTTTTTTTAGTGTCCCTTCCCTCGTAATTCTTCCTGTTCAGTCTGCTTTCTTGATTACTTCTGGGCAGTGAGCTTACATTCACACTGAAATTTTAGGGCAACATTAATTAGATGCTTGTTTGTTTGTTTCCACCACATGTGCCATTTTACATTTACATATGCTGTATTTAATTTCTTGGCTTTTTTGTAATTTACTTAAGCGTCTTCTGCAACTCATGCCTCAAATTTAGTATTTTGTATATGAATGGAGTCATCAAATATCGTCAATGGGCAATTCATCATTTTTGTGACTCATTTGTGAAACTGTTAAACTGAACACTATCAATACAGTCACCAATGGCAACAGTTGAAAGTTAAAATTTATGATTTATTCTTGTGTAGCAGGAAAAAAGAGGGTATCATGCCCAGCCAGAAAGGGTTTAGGAAAGGCAGGTCCTTCGCTGACCAAGCTGATCTCTTTCTATGACCAGGTGAACAGCCTAGTGGATGAAGGGAAGGCTGTGGGTTTTGTCCATCAGACTTCAATAAAACCTTTGATACTTTATCGCTCCCACAATATTCTGTGCAGAAGCTGGCTTCCCATGGCTTGGATATCTGCACTGTTTGCTGGGTTAAAAACTGTCTGGATGGCCAGGCCCAGCTAGTGTTGGGAATGGAAGTACATCCAGCTATTGGCTGGCCACTAGTGCAGCACCCTAGGGCTTGGTATTCGAGCCACTCACATTTAAAGATCAATGATCTGCTCGAGGGGATCAAGTGCACTCTCCCTAAGTTCAGATGACAACAAGTTTGTCAGGAGTGTTGACCTGCTGGTGGGCAGAAAGAGACCCAGAGGGATCTTGAGAGGCTGGATTGATGTGCTGAGGCCAGTGGTGTGAGATTCAACAAGGCCGAGTGCCAAGTGCTGCAATTATGTCACAACAACCTCAGCAAGTATTTCAAATTAAAGGAAGAGTCCCTGGAAGCTGCAAGGAAAACAACCTCGGAGTGGTGTTTGACAGTGGCTGAACATGAGCCAGGCTGTGCCCAGGTGACCAAGAAGGCTGATGCCATCCTGGCCTGTACCAGCAATGGTGTGGCCAGAAGGACAGGGCAGGGATTGTGACCCTGTACTCAGCACTGCTGAGGCCACACCTCCAATCCCGTGTCCAGTTTTGGATGCCTTAATAGAAGAAAGACCAGAATAGAATAGAATAGAATAGAAGCAAGTCCAGAGGCCTGGAGAAAATCTGGTGAAGTATCAGGAACACAAGCGCCACAAGAAATGGCTGAGGGAGCTGGAATTGTTTAGCCTGGAGAGAGGTGTCTCAGGAGAGAGCACACTTTCATGAAAGGAGGGTGTAGGGGAAAGCCAGGTGGGGGTCAGTTTCTCTTTCCTGTCAGCTAGCAGCAGTAGAAGAGGAAATGGCCTCAAGGGGAGGTGGAAGTTAGACATCAGGAAGAATTTTTTCATTGGAAGAATTACTAAACATGGAATGGGCTGCCAAGGAAGGGATGGAGGCACCATCCCTCGTATTTAAAACAACTGAGCTGTGTACTTAGTGCAGTGGTTTAGTTGGCATGGTGCTGTTTGGTCAAAGGTTAGACATAATGATCTTGGAGGTCCCTTTCATCCTTAACAATTCCATGCTTATATTATCCTACATCTTCTGTTCCTGAATTAGTTATTTATTTACATGAGGGTCTTCTGTCTTTTTATGACAACTTGCTTTCTCCAAGACTTGTTAATTAAAGACCATTTTGAATATTTTTGTAAACCTAAACAGGTTTTATTGACTGGATCTCTCTCTGATATATGTATTTATTGAGTCTTTCAGAAAAGTCTATTAAATTTATGAAACATGTATTTCCTTTACAGAATCTGTCTTGTCTTTTCTTCATTTTATCACATATAACTTCAATAGGGTGGTTAAAACTGCCACTTTCAGTAAAACTGGACCTGTCCCTTTATTATTTTCCAGTCTTCTGAGAATACATTTATAGCTGTCGTTTATGTTGTTTTCTACAGGGATGTCTGATCTGTAGTTTCATTATAGCTGCTCCAAAGGTGTTTGTTTTATACCCAGTGGTAAATTGGATTTCAGATAACAATTTAAAATTCCTCTTGTTTGTAGACATCAGAAGATCTCTTCAATACACTGTATAATTTTACACTAACACTGTTATAAACTGTGTACAAGAGAGAATATACTGCCTTTATTATTTTAAATATAGCTGCTTGCAGATCGATGTATACAGTATTTCTATGTTTTTGGTTTTTTTTCTGGAGGAATTGCACTAATAATGACTAATGCTGTTACGCTAAATGTGACTTATCCAAAGATACAGTTATTTGCTGTGTGCTTTTTGCTTTGTTTGGTTTTAAGAAACAAAATCAGGAAACTCTTTCTTATTCTGTATGAAACATGTTCTTCAGATCTGCATTGTATTTTTCATTACAGAGTTTCAATATGGAAATATTTAACAGTTGAAAAAATGAGGAAAGTCATTAAACTAGCTTTCCCATCAGCAAGGTGTAAAAATGCAATTAAACTGATAGAAGACTGACAATTATTTAAAAATCCATTAAAGCACCTATATACATACTCTCAATCTTTTATTTTGCAAACGACTTTTACATTACTAAAAGTTATTATTTGATTCATAGCAATAAAAATAGCAACAATACTGGGAATTATAATTAACATAAAGAATATTCTTACAAAAACTGCAACTACGTGAAAGCAATGCTAGTATATTATTAGTCCCTCTTATTTTCCTAACATCATGTGAGGAGCCCCTTCATGTCTCCTGATGAAACCTTTTCTAACTCCCCAAAGCCAGACAGAATTGTTCAGGATTCATAACAGGATACTTATTGTGAAGCTAAATTCAATTTAAATCCAGAGTAACTTGCTTTTCACTTAAAAAATCCATCATACAACTATGTTGCTGATGGCTTTCTTAGTGAGATAGAACTCCCTGTGTTCCATTATTAGGGACTATGTATGAAAAATGAACAAGTATAACAAAAATCATATGTTTGGCTCATTCTAACTGAGCAAAGAGAGCAGATTATATTGTCATAGTCCCACAAAATGTACTTACACACCTTTAATGAGTCACTATTCAGAACTTTTTAGTACAAATGACTGTGGTTTATTTTTTGCATTTATAGTATCTTCATTGATCTAGTGACTAAGACCTGTTTCTGTTTATGTTATTTAACAAAAGAGAATTTTCTATTCTTCCTATGACCTCTGCCTATCATCAGAAGTGATCCATCAAAAAATATCCTTGTTCCAGCAAATGTTTGGCTTTTGGAAAACTAGAGAAGCATCATTTTGTAACAAGGAGTTTTATGGACTAGTCCCAGGCTATCCTTAGTGGGGAAGCTTAAATGAGCTTCAGAGGTTCCCTAGTGCATTGCTGATAATTGTTGGTTGGTGAAAGTTGGACTCCTGGGATTACAGACACCCCTGCTGAAGTTGGACACATGAAAGAAACTGTCTGAGAGACATGACAGAGTTAGTCCATTAGGAATGAATGAATTAAAGATCAAAAGTAGTACTCCATCCTTAGGGATTTAAAGTACTTAAAGATAATTAAAACATTTAAGGCCTTAAAATTTTAAGTCCCATGCTTAATAGAGGAGTTGCAGTACATTGTTAAACATTAGTGATATTGTACTCTGAGTCCTTTTGCAATAATAAGCCTTAGAAGAAAAGTCCTTTTCACAGATTTACCTCAGACATACTGTTTCAGTGCTATGATTTAATTTTAAATTATCTCAATTTCTCTGGATTCCTTTGCCATCTTTACATCTGAAAAGCAAAAACTGATTATGAAAAAAGTATTTCTTTTTTTTGGTTGTTTTCATTTTTTGTTTTGTTTTGTTTTGTTTTTGGCTAACAAACAGAACCGTACATGTGCATTTTTTCCTTAAGAGTTCATTTATTTGAACAAAAAGCTTATTTTCTAAAAAAAAAAAAGTTAGAGAATTTCCTTTTCTTCATATTATTAAAGGGTATCCTTGCAAGAAATTAACTATTGTTTGGCTTTGTTTTTTGTTTTTCTTAACAGTATTTCTGACATCAGACTGTAAAGAGTAGCAAACAGAATTAAAAATAAATTTTCCTCCTACTTAGCAACACTACTTTCTGTACAACAAATAATAAACCATGTGAAATAAGTCCATGAAAATAAAAAAGTTGTATTTCAAATATAATGTAAAATTAAAAGATCAACCAATAGGTCTGACTACTACAAATTAATATGCATTGCATGTGATCTCAACTATACTTTATAAATTTCATGGCTAGAGCAAGAGCAGATTAAAACCATTAACTACATCATGTTGCTTAAAAAAAAACAGGATCACAGTTATGGGAGAGGGTAACTCCTAATTTCATATTTTTAATTGACTGCTTCTGTAGTTAATTAAAGCTTTACTGTAGGTTTTGGTTACAGACTTAATGGAAATTATTTTAAGCAGCTATTAAATTGAGACTCTTTCATAAGAACATTTTTAGAGCTCATTCCAGTTAAAAGGTTGTATGGGAGCTGAACTTAATTTTACTATTTAAGAAGTAAATGAATATTAACTGTTGCACCATAATTTTTAAAATTTTTATTCTCTTGTGTATCCATATGACATTATCAGTTGAAATAATTATTGGTCACATCCCACTAATTGCACCTTTTCTTTCTAGAATATATTTAAAAAAAACAACAGCAAAAGGGTTTTTTCATGTCTTATTTCTTCAAAATAACATATAAATGGAAAGCGTCTGTTGAAGATAGACCAAATACTTCTTCCTTAGTGTTATTTTTAAGATACAATTTGTAAGAGGTATAAAATACATAAAAATAATCAAAACTACAAATTTTAAATCTCTGCAGAAGTTTTTTAGAAGATGTGACGGGCTGGCCTGAATGTTACACTTTTAATTCTTTAAGATTTGATTAGGTCATCAATCTTTTTCTGAATGATCTGGTAAATCTGCAACAGTTTTATCTCTGCATTTGTTTTTGAAGATTCCCTTGGAATAACATGGACAGAATAGAGGGGAAGAGTCACCTCCGTGAAGCTGGTGGTTCATGCTTCTCTTGATGCAGCCCAGTATGTACTTGGCTTTCTAGACTGCAGGTACACAATCCCAGCTTGCAGTCAGCTTTTAATTCAGGAGAAGCCCAAAGTCCTTCTGTGTCTGTCTGCTCTCAATGATTGCTTCTCCCAGTCTGTAGCCATGTGTGGGATTGCCCCAAACTGGGTGCAGCACTTTACATTTGGCCTTCTTGAACTTCATGAGATGCTTGTGAGTCCTTTCCAAAGCTTGACTGTGTCGCTCTGGGTGGCTCCCCTTCCTTCTGTCTGTCAGCTTCCCATCCTGTCACTTGTTATTTGTGAGGAGAGACTGACCCCCCACCTGTCTAAAGCCTGCCTTCAGGTGGTTGTAGATAAGGTCTTCCCTCAGCCCTCTTTTCTCCAGGCTAAAAAACCTCAGTTCCCTCTGCTGCTCCTTATAGGACTTCTGCTTGAAACCCTTCACCATATCCATTGCCCTTCTCTGGACACACTCCAGCACCTCAATCTTTCTTGTAGTGAGAGGCCCGAAACCAAACATAGTATTTGAGATTAATATAATTTCAGTCATTTAATAGCTTTAATGAAACTTTTACTTCTTCATAATTTATTGTTTTTTAAATAGCTCTTTTATGAAAACAAATATTTTTGCTTAAAGAAGAAGTGCTAGTTAATTCTCATGTTTTTGGTAAGTAGGAAAACTAGATTGACAGGCTAAGATTTGTTACAAGATATTTTAGTCTGTGAATATTGAACATCCTATTGCAACTACAAAAGCGATTATTTGACTGAATCATTATGTTGTCACTGTGATTTGTAGAACTGGTAAAATTTGCATCATTAGTTTAAAGTGACTGTTTTGTTTCTACAGAGATACTATCACCCCTGAGAATTCATGCTTCTATGATTTTTCCTTTTCAAAACGCCAAATATGTGCTTACCATTTCTTAACAAGAAACATAATCTTAAAAGGGATAGAATAATGAAATATCTTTATATTTTAAGAGGCCAATACTTGCCTCAAGACTAGCAAAACATAGTCCCATTAATTGCTAATTAAACAAAATAGTTGATCATTTTCATAGGTCCCATTATGAGAAGGAGGATCATATAAGCAATTGAAACTTACTTGAACTTTCTTAAGTTATCGGTCTCTATAATTCATAAACTGATGGGCAAAAGTGTTGCTTTAATCTGGTAGCATGAAGGATGTCTTTTGCAATTGTATGCCTTCCTGCCTACTACAGGAAATTTCTATTTCTGATTTTTTTTTTAACTTGTACATATTAGAGTGTCAAAAATCATCGAAATGGATTGGCTTTTCCAGACAAATGCCTCTAAGTTTCCAGAGTAGTTGTATAATATCACTAAGAGCAGTTTTTCTAAATGGTCTGTCATCTAAAGTTTGAGACATCCGTTGCATCTTTAAAGTATAAGACAGCTATTACTGTAGACAGCTTTTGAAATTTATGGGCTTTTTGTAAAAGAAAAATACACTAGCTGAAGACCTTAGACAGATAGTATTATAGGCTTGTATGTATTCTGCCCTTTACTTCTCATCCACTTATCTGACTAGAGAAGAAAATAGTCTTGTCAGTGCTTGAAATTAGATATACTAATCTAAGAAAAGTGTTTCCTCTGTTGCTGATGACATCTCTGTATACTTACCCTCTGAAATCATCAATGATCTATGTGAGGCTTTGTGGCTTCAAAAGTTGTCTTCATCAACTGCAAGTAAATCCTGTTAAAACCAATCAAATTTCCCTGGGAACCCTTATTCATTGATGATACAATTTTAAAAAAGCTGACTACTCTTAAAAACATAATGTTCCCACCAGAGGAAGTGACATTATAGGTGTATTAACTAGATTTTGAAATTTGAAATAATTACGTTCTTGTACTACTCTGCATTACTGACGCAAAGTTAAACATTTGGTTTTCAGATTTAGGTTGACTCCAACTTAATAATTGTGTCACCTTATATTAAATTTCATAAAAAACCTCCTTCCAGTGAGATAAGACTTAAAATAGGAGAAGAACCTGTACGTGTGCAAAGAATTTATTGTTGTAATGTCGCTTGCACTTTGGTGCAACTAGTAGTCACCCATAGCTAGAAAAACTTATGCAGTGTTTCCAGTTCACTAAATGGAATTTTGAAAAGTGTCTGAGAGATGTGTAAGGCTCTTCTTTTCACTTTGCCTCACTGCTGAGAGTGGAAGGAACCATGAGGGGTATTCTCCTCTAGGTGTTCCTAGAGAAGCAGGGACAGATCATTGCTTGCCCTCTCTAGTCTCCCCTGCTGATCTTGAAAAGCCATTAGGTCAAAACATATAGAGAAAGGGGGTAAGAAGAAGACTGTGATACAATTTTTCCTTGAATCAGGAAACACAGAGTAGAAAAAAGCTTTGTGTTTCTCTTTTTTCATTTGATGACTGAGGGATCTGGATGTAGCCTAGAGGTTAGCAATATGCAGCCTGGAGAAGATTGAAAGAAAAAAAAAAGCAAACCAGAAAACACTTCTTCATGCAAGAAAGGAAGAGAAAATTATTTGAAAGATCCTGAAGTTTGGCAGTATTGTCTGAAGAATACTGAGACTTGGGTATTTTGTGGAGCCAAAAGAAATGCGTTGTGCTAAGAGACTAAGCTTATGAACAGTAACTATCTGTAATTCTCACATGGCTGATTTATATTTCCCCTTTACATTGACAGTGTTGTGGGAAAAATGTCCATTTTTTACAACCTGTTTATAAGGAGACTGAGAATTTGTTTTTTGTATGGCTGATATTTAGTAAGGGGATTTGTTTATATACTAAGGTTGGCATTGTGCTTAAATATGGCTATCCTGGGCAGTAAGTACTGTACTGTATTAGAGAAAAAGAGTAGTGCATTTTTGGATGCTTTAACCAAACATTTTTATTTTGAATTTATAACACCACAAACAAGAAAAAAACCTACTGTTTTAATTAAAAAAAATTAATAAAATATTATTTTATGTTAGAGAAAAGATGAGCTGTTCCAATTTGGTAAGTGTCAGTGCCTGAAGAAATAACAACCTAAATATTCTGAATAATGGCCATAGATTTTTTTTTAATGGATAGATTTAATTTTTCTATCCAGGTAAAACGTGATTTAGATACGAAATGAATATAATATTCATAATATATATAACAATCAGAAATTGAACTCATAATCCATAAATCCTGGTAATTCTTCAGCCACAAGACTATTCACCAATATAATTGCTGTTTTGGGAAAGCTAATATTTGCCCTGCTTTTCCATAATTTGTGTCCCAAAAGCAACATACAAGATGTGGAATGGGGATCTCCTTCTCTGCTCTCTGCTTCTTAGAAACTACTCTCAATATCTTACGCTCTTACATATAATTCTACTCTCTTGGTGCAATATAATTACACACATGATTATTTGTATTAGTAGTTGCAGAGCAGGAAGATTATCTGAAAAGTATTATTTAGGGAATCATAAGAACTGGAGAGAGAATAGCAAATAATTGACAGATATATAAATCAGATTCTTGTTCTTAATGATAATCATGGTACTGCTTTTAACTGACTGATCTCATAACACAAATAATAGACTACTATAAAGATTAGTGTTGTGGAAATTGATACAATAGGATTTCTTGAAATAAGCATGCTGTAATATATATGTATTATGTATGGAGAGAGCTTCTGCATACTGCACTTATCTGAACAGTCAAAAAGCATTAGAGTAATAGGCAGTTGTTTCCTGATGGTAAGAAGCTTGTGCAAGTGAGGGTAAAGAAAATAACCTCAATTCAAACATTCTTCAAGATTTATACCTTCTGAAAAAAGCCCTTTGATTTTCATACTTTGGTTCAGGAGAGAGAAAATTGCCAACATCTCTAGTGTGATTCAGACATATTTTACAAAATACGCTTGGTCCTAAGTATTGGCTTTTATTTTAATTTTCACCAAATTTATTTCACTATACTTCGTTCTAAAACTCTTCACCTAATTTCTATCTATTTTATGAAAAACTATACAGTTACAGGGCTCTAATCTGAGTGTTTTAACACAGACATAATAGATGCATTTGATGTGAAAAGTGTATGTCATGAATTTTTTCTACTGGACAAAGCAATGAGTTCACATAATAGCATATGTAGATTTCTAGTATTCTTGATTTCAGGTGTTCGCTGATAATTATGATCTATTAAAAGCCAGATGGTCTCAGTTTAGAAGACAATGCACGTATTTTACAAACTAAATGCCTATTGCCATCTTGGTCATTAGGGAAAATTTGAAATAGAACCTGAAGAATAAAACACCAACATATATGGGTTTTGCACACCAGTGAATAGACTCGGATGGTTATCCCTAGTATTGACATCCTTTTAAAATTTGGAAAAATAATGCTATTGCCTATTTCGCAAAAGTTTATAACTGAAGAAACAGTTCTCAGTCCTACTATTTGCTAGCAGAGAATCAGATGAGATGGTTTTGAACACTGAGGCAGAACAAATTTATGGATTATGTGAGACTAACCAAACATATTTTAAATTGGAGAAGATGGTTTGATGAAACAGATGCTTAATGGCCAGAGAATGAGAGAATTTTATAGAAGATGCAAAATTCCACTGCATTGCATGCAAAAAAACTTAGCATGTATTCTTGCTCTAAAACACTCAGGAGGTCTGTTACCAGTGGTTGTGAAAGATTCCTGAATAACTAATTTCTGCCACTAAGTTTTCACTTGCAAAAACCTAAATTTATTATTTAGGAGCATAATACATTTTCAAGACTTTTCAACATCTACTAGCTATAGACATGAAAAAGAAAAACCCCTTATAAAATTAACAGGTAAAATGATAGCATTAACAACTCCCACCCCCACCGCCAATTTAATATATATTTTAACAAATCTGTGCATAAATATTCTAAAAGAATACTATATTTTTATAAAATAAATAATAAATAAATAAATGTGCTAATTTTCAGCACCTGTTAGGTGTTTCAAAATGTAGCTATGGACTTTTTTGGAACTTAACAGGTTAAACTACCTTACAGTACTGTCAGATTCCCATCCCAGACTCACAGGTATTTGATTTCTGTAAGTTCTTTATCATCTGTGTACAAAGCTTGGTTGATTTATTAGGGGCAGAGTGTGAAACTGAAGGAAATTACAGAGAATTAGAGTACTGGGAGAGCTTCAAAGTCTGGTGTGGAGTTTTACTCAAAGGGGTTGACCCAGACACAAGGGGTCTGTTAATGAGACAAGCCATCCCAGGGCCATAGAAATCATAGATAAACTATTTAATATGCAAATATTTCTGGTACTATCTTTGATTTAGTCCAAGTAATTCCATAAACCTCTTTGAAAATGTTTGAAAAATACGTAATACTCTGTCAGTCTTTCCTTATAACACAAACTTGCCCTTGAATTAATGAGATGGGGAGATAAAGTTGCTGTATTAGGCAAGAAACTTCACAGGTAAAACTGCCTTAGGATGTCACTTCTGCCATTTTTAAGAGTTATAGGCCCATGTTCATGTGAACTGTCGGTAATAAAGTCAGTCCACAGTGTAATGTTCATGTTGAAGCTATATATCATTAGAATAGAGCCACGTTCACCAAAGAATTAATGAAACCTTCTCTGTATTTTTCTCCACCGTGTGCAACTATCTGATAAGGTAATGTCCAATGATAAATGGAGTTTACGGTGAACTGCTAGATTCAATCTTTGACTGTAAATCTTCAAAGCTAGCTTCTTTCAACAAACACTGCAGTGTACACCAACTGTTGCTTGAATCAAATTCATCCTGACAAGGATAGTATCTCTTGCAAAATCTTCCTTAAATGGGGTCACAAAGAGTTCATGATGAAAAAGCTGAATGGAAAAATTTCTTCTACAGTGGTAGAATTTTTTTCTTTGAATATATGTTGTAAACACTTTTTACATCAGAAAAATGTGTGAATTTATATATAGTTTAATATTAACAAAATGTATTTATTTTTTATTATATCATTTATGAAGAAATGTTGTGACCTCCTTTGAGAATTCTTTTAATTCTCATCCCTCTTGAGTGCTTAACCCTATTTGTTCTTTCATGAATATTTGTTTAACAACGATATAAATGAAAATTAAACCCATCATGATTGATTCATTATAGCCTTAAGCTCTTACTAAGATGATTCTTGTATATTTTAATGCAGGATTTATAAAGCGGACATCTGTTAAGCATACTTCTCACTTCCTTTTCACATAAAAATTCTGATTTAGGGTTTGAATCATGTCAATTTTTCCTCACCAAAATCTATTGCTGAATCAATAGGATTCCTTGCTACAGATTTTAACTGTAAATAGGTAAAGCTACTGCAATAATTAAGTTGATATGACAGTTGAAACAGACATGGAAATGTTGTTTTAGATTTGCTCTAGTGACAGCATCATTAATCATAGAGCAAAGCCTATAGGAAGAGATGGGTCATTCAAAACATATTTTGTAAAGTATGAACAAAGTACACATTGGCTTGTTTTGGGCAAAAACCAGAATTTATCTTTCAGTTGTATATTCCTTGTGAATTTGGATTAAAACAACAGATTAAGGAAATGTAATTAAGAAAAATAGTCTTAATTTTGAACTTTTTATATATGAGCTTTAAATAAAAGTAGAATATTCAGTGTTTCAGTAAGTAATTTTTTTCTACTGAGAAAATATCAAAGATAAAAACCAGGATCAGATTACTTTTCCTGTTGAGATATCCACCAGTGAATGGGCTGAAATACTTGTGTTCTTTTCTGCTAATCAGAGATGAAAAATAGCAATAATTACATGTTCAAGTTGAAAAGAAAAGTAGTAAAGGAAGGTTCAAAACACTGAGCTGTCTCAGAGAGAAGTGGGAGATGTAAATTTAGAAAGAGATGAACAATTAAAAGAAGGTAGAGGGGAACTTAATGTCCAGGCTTTCTCATGCTAACAAACTTGAAAGAGGATGTGCAAAATGGTCAAGTACAATACTAATTTTAAGAGAGGATGTAAGTGAAACGTGTGAGTGTGTGCTGGAAGGCTGGCAAGTTAGCACAGACTGAGCACTGATTATGTATTTTCACGGATTCAGACAAAATCCAAAACTCCTGTAGACTGCTGCTTTTTTTGGAGGAGGGGAAGGAGTTAAGCAAAAAGCAATCTGAGGCCTTAAGACAGAGATAACAACTAAGAGCTTTCGTTGTCAGCTACTATATTCATCTTCTCTCAAAGTGTTTCTTCCTGGGCAGTGTCAGAAACATAGTGGTGAAATAAATGAATTATTAATGTCCAATAGTGCAGAAAATCTGGTGATCCACCTTAATAAAAAATGAGAAGGGTTAGTTTTGACAGTCTCAGTGTAGACCTTCATCTATATATACTGTTTCAGGGAAGGAAGGTGCAAGGGGGCGAATAAACAGGCAAATTGGGAGGAGATAGCTGTCTGAGAAGGGAGGGCAGAGTCCTGCATGAGGTCATAGGACTCTCCACACAGTCACGCTGAGAGACCTTTGATTCGGACAAGAAGTTAATCCTCCCATTTCCTATCAATTAGCTACACTTAGAGATGGAAGGGAATTTTGTGAATTGATTTTTCCCTCTGGATCTCCACCTCTTGCTAGTAGTTTCTTGCAAGTGTTGCCATAAATTATTTATTGAGAATGCTGATAATAATTAATTGCTTTGCAAAAGCCAGCCCCATGTTTGTTTGTATGTGCTATACTCCACAAAAATTATGTTAGAAGTGTAAGCCTGGAAGGTGTTGAGTGCCTCTTATTCCTCTTGTGTCTCCTGCACCTTTCCATTTTGAAATTATGTTAATACACAAATAAGACAATATTTAAAAATTTGATTAATACAAACAAAACATCCACAAACTACATATCTTATTAAATGTACGTGAAATCTTTTCTGGGTTGTATTTATTGTATTTTGTCCCATTTTATGTATAAGCACAGAGAAGTCTGAAGGAAAAAAGTACAAAAGATAACAAAACAAATGAACAAGAAACCAGCTATAGAAACAAATAATTTTCTCTTGAGAGTTTGTCTTGTAACACTTTCTACTTTTATTGAGGCTGGCCAAATGGAAGAATAACTTAATTTATTAGTCTTTCAAGTCTGTTGCAAATAACATTTCTCTGAGTGTTGTGGCTCCGTTTTTCTAGCAAAGAAATGTATGAACTGTAAACTCTCAGCTAAGAAGAGCTGTGTCTCTCTGCCAACAGTGATTATATAGGAGAACATGGGAAGTTTGCATCTGCAATAGGCAAAGTGTTTAAGCAACATTGTCAGAAAAAGGTTAATAAGCCACCATCAATAGTCTGTTAATATTTAATATGCGTAATTGGATGAGAATATGTATTTAGGTGTTAGCTGTTGTTTTTCTATGAGAGTGATGCAGGGCTTAAAGTCAAATATGTTAAGGATACACTTAGGCATATAAGAAACCATACAGCGTAATTGTTTAAAAGAGGAAAATGCATCTATATCTGTACATGCAGAAGGTAAAAGCTATAAATTGATTCTGAATTCCATTTCAGTGACAAGTAATGATGCGGTATTGATCTAAATTCAGTTTGGACAAGATGTATAAAACTGAACCCCACTGACTTTCGTAAGCTTACTTTTTGAAAGTATTTACTTTAGTGAGTCTGTTGATTTCTGACACATAAAAATACTAGTGAAAATTGGAAACTTCTATGCAGAATCTTTAGACATACTTAATAACACATTAAGTTATTCGCTATTCATCCTGTGGATGTAGAAACCATTTTATTCCATCCTATTATGTTAAAGAAAAATGCCACCTAATCAATATGGCAATTATATATTCAGATGGCATCTCTTTTTTGGTACATCCTGAGTAAGAGTAAAAATATACTAGCAGAATATTCCAGTTATAAAATGGTTTAAATTAAGCCATCTCCTTCTAATGATGGCTTTCAATTACATTAAATATTTATTTTTGTAGAATACATGAAGAAATTCATGCCAAGTGCAAACTCTGATACTAAAGGGGTTTTTTTGAGTTATGTAGCGTATTCACACATGAATAGTAATCTTGCATAAAATACATTAATGCTCACAGTTTAGCTGTTGCATCTATTTTGGGTATTTTGAAATATCATGAAGCTTTAAAAAATGTTTTGCTGCAGCATATAAAAGTCACTTAAAAAATAAATGGCAAACCTGTCATCAAGGCTTGACCCCATTTTATTATTAGTTATGGTAATGCATATTTTAAAACACTTGAAATTTTACTGGGTTAGCCTGTTATGAGTAATTTCTGAAAACTGGTTTTAATCATTGTTTTAAACAGACTTTATTAGCTGTACAACATACCTTTCTTTTGGCAATTTTCTCTGCATCATGAAACAGTTTCTGGTCTGTATGATTTATTAGAATGAAATAAATCTGATGATGAAAAATCCTCTGGTCCACATGAAATTGCTGCTAAAGTAGTCTTTTTTGATTTTTGTCAAATTACTTGATGTGATTTTAAAATTAATTCAGCGGCAATTTAAGCAATTATATTGCTAATAGTTAAAAGGCTGAAATATCATAACATTGTGTATGGATGTAGATTGTCTTCTCCTGAAACATTATTCTATTTCAGTTCATTATTTTCTTTAAAAATGTATATGTCTCAATTTTTTTTATTAAATTAGTTACATGAGTTTCTGCCTTTTCAAATAATTAAAAATATTACATTTATAAAAATCAAAATAAATTGAAAAAGAAAAATCTACACAATTTTATGATTTTGTGAATTTTGGATAACAAAAGTTATCACAGGTTTCTTTTCTTCTTCCAAAGAAGAACAGAAGTTTCAAAATGTAAAACATTTGATGTAAAAACATTCCTCCTCAGGGCAGGAAAATAGCTTTTTTCTACCCTTAATCCAAATTCAGACTATGTAGTTTCATGCATAATCTCATGTGTGTTTTGGTTTTGTTATAATAAAGAGTAAAATACGGTTTTTTTTTCCAGGTGATTGTACAATTTTAGCAATTTTTCTTTTAAAAATATAATTAATCCAGTTACATTTATTGTACAGCCAAGTAAATTTTTGCCTATATTAGTGTGTTCTTGCATCATAGAATATGATGCGTTCCTAACTTTATGTGGATATGTATTTACTAATGTTAACTGAATATAAGTATACTGTTCTCCTTTGAAAACAGGAAAATCAAAAATTTGCAATAAAAATGTTTATTAAAAAGACATAATTAGAAAATTAAGAAAGTTTGAATTTATCAGCTCGCTTAATTAAAAACAAAGAAACTAAATGTGAAGGTTAGAAAAATGGTACACTTTTGTAAATGTGGTGGATATTATTGAATTTATTCTTCTGTACTTCTGGCAGTCTTATAATATTAGTTTTCTTACAGTTAACTTCAACTGACTGAACCTTAGACTTTCTGTTTAAGGCAGAACATTTAAATTTATTTAGGATGCTTTATAAAACAGCTGAGACAACAGTAAAAATGAAAGATATAGCATAGAATTGATTCTCCTCATCAGACACAAGGTCATCCACAGTTTAAAATTCTTTTTCACTTAGTAAACACTGAGTTGTATTTGCTCAAGTTGCCTAATTTATCAGGTGTCTGTGATGAATTTAGGGAGGAATCTGCTTCCATGGGGCTGGTGGTGGATTTATGCACATTTTCCTCTTTATATTTAACCAAAAGAACTCGCTGGTTTCATGGTGAATATGTAAGGAAAACAATATTATTTAATTGCCTTATATTAACAACATGCATTTAGCAAAATTAGGAGTCCTATTTGAATATTTTAGCTTTGAAATTCTGGATTTCTACATATTTGGAAGCTGGAATAATATAGCAGTATCGCTATGGAACAATACTATCAATATTTGGGGCTATCAGTAAAAATTGACCATAAGTACTTATGACCAATGAATAAATGAAATAGACTGTATCATCTGTACACCAATTCTTAATGTTAAGCCACAAAGCTCTCTTTTACAGTAGATGCAAAAGTGTATGAAGTGATATATTCATTGATATGTTTATATAATTGCTGTAATGCATAACCACCATGGACAGCATACAGTATGGATGAAATTCCAAGTTTGGAGTTTCAAGGTGAGGCAGATAGACTTTATCAAGGGGTGAAATCAAAGCAATGCACAGACTTCTCTTTTTTATCCCTTTTTGTTTGTTTGTTTTCCTCATATTGCCACTTGTATTGATTGAGATGACTAATAAGCAATAAAGCAACAGTAAGAATTTTTCAACGAGCAGAATAGAGCTAAAAGTGCAAACACAGTGTATACATCTGAAAGCAAAATGAAGAGTAAAATACACAGCTTCTGCTTCAGTTTCGGAGTCAGCCTTCCAAAACTGTGAGAACAAGAAAGATAATTAATTTTGTTACAGTACTGACATTCAGGTTTCTTCAGTGACACCTTTTGGTCTAACGCAGTGAAGACAGAGTCTAAAATGCACAGTAAAATGTCATAAAATTTACTCATTGGAGAAAGAAACCTGAGTTCAGCAATGTTCAATACCTTTTCCTCTCTTCATTAACTTTCTATCTCCTCCCAGATGCTTCTATACCTAAGTGACATTTAAGTTAAATACCTCAATTTTTTTCCCCTAATTTTATCTATGAACTTGATTTTTTTCTTGTTCATACTAAGATGAGCCGCTGTCGATGCCACTTTAAAAAGCTTAATGGTATATGATTTTTTTAAAATTTTTTATACTCTCAAGAATGCCTAGAGATTAGTTGTGACAACAATAAATATGTCTGTGCTTGACTTCCTTTCTTAGATGTGTGTCTTGGGACAGCTACATATTGCTAATAGGGCACAAATAAAGAAGTTCTGTCAAGGCCTGCTAGGGTTTTAATGTCTGTGTGACTCCATACAAAACCATAGAGCACTACATGCCCAGGTCCCAGATGCAGTATAGCTGCATTTGAGAAGTAATAGCCATGACTAATTCAATCAAGCTTGGAACTGCACTGAGACAACTCTCTGTGTCTAGTTCAAAAGCTGCCTTGGACACGGGGAGTTTGAGTACAGCTGTACCACAGTACATAGCTATTACAAAGAAAACACTTATCAAGTGTCATTTATTTCACTGGCATGTAGGTAAATCAAGTAAAATTCCAGCAGTGACAGTTATTAGAGGAATTCTCTCTTTCAGTTGCTTCTTTTGAAGGCAAATGAACGAAAGTGCTGGAACTGAGATAATCCGTTTTTCACATTTAAGAAAATGTACTTCTTTATATCTATGAAATGCGTCAGGTCAGAATATGTCCCAAATACCCAAGTTATGTATAAGACGTATGGGCTGATTTGTTGGTACAAATGTTATAAAAATAATGTAACTGTTAGCATTTCACACTGAGCTGTAAAGTCGATGAAGCTGAAATGTGTCCTAAATTCGAGTAGCACTTGGGTAAAAAGAGTGTCTAGAAATGTTTTGGTGCTGATGATCTAGTTCAATCTACTTTAAACTCTCTAACCTAGTTTTTCATTGCTCATTTTTGTCTGTTTGGTTTCAGGTGGTGGTTTTTTGTCTGGATTGGTTTGTTGTTTGTTTGGGGTTTTTTTTAACAGAAAATTAAAGCCAGATTGTTGCCTCCTAGCCTCCCCCTACAATGCACGACCTACACACAAATAGCAGCTCCTTTTTTTCTGGTGCCCTACCTAGGGATGAGTGCTTATTAAGCAAAGAAGATACCTAGCAACAGAAAGTGTAAAAAATTGTCTCCTTTATCTCCTTCCTAAGGAGCCCAGTGAAACAAGATGCTGAGGCAAAGAGCAATAAAAGGTGGTCTGAGTGTTTCTATTGCAGAAGACACGTGACTGCTCAGAGGCTACAACAGTTGACATAAATTAGAGTATCTTTCAAACTGCTGTAATGTGGCTGAGACAGCCCCATCATAACTGGCTTGGCTGCATCCTGTTCAGCCCTCTAAAGAGAAGGTGGATGTTGCAAAAAGTCATTTTGCAAGACTACATTAAAAATCTCGGTAACCTTACATAGATTAGGAAAACTACCTTATGCTTTCTATTTGAAAAAATTGAAAGTGGATACTTAATATGCAAAAAAATGCAAGAATGACATCTTTTATTGAAAAGAATGAAAAAAATCTTTGGAGGAAATTGTAATGGTATGAAAAATTTCACACCATCTTCAGGGAGATTAGTCAAAATAGCTGTTAGCTGAATCCTATTCATAAGCATTTCAAAGCAGATAATTATGAGGACGGAAAATTAATTTTTAGATGGAACAATACAAGATCAATTGTAACAATCACAGAAGAGCATCCAAGGCTCCAGAGCTATAATTCATTCCTAATTATTAATTAGAGATAATCAACTACTATGATATTGAATTTGTTGTAAGTCAATTTGTATTTTCTATCCATAAAAAAATACTAATGTGAAAGTTTGAAATATTGTCATATGTTATATGAAATATAGTTCAATTCTGCACTGGTGTAGCCTCATCCTTTGGGCACTGTGTGCAGTTTCGGGCAGCACATTTCAAAAAAAGATACCAAGTAATCAGAGAGTGTCCAAAGGAGGCCATGAGGATGGTGAAGGGCCTTGAGGGGAAGCGTGTGAGGAGCAGCTGAGGTCACTAAGTCTGTTCAGCCTGGAGAAGAGGAGACTGAGGGAAGACCTCATTGCAGTTACAACTTCCTCCTGAGGGGAAGAGGAGGGCAGGCACTCTTCTCTGATCTCTTCTCTGTGCTGACCAGTGAAAGGGCCCAAGGGAATGGCCTGAAATTGTGTCAGGGGAGGTTGAGGTTGGATATCAGGAAATGGTTCTTCATCCAGAGGGTGGTCAAGTACTGTCGTGGGCACCTCAAGGGAGGAGATCACAGCACCATGCCTGGCAGAGTTCAAGGAGCATTTAGACAATACTTACAACACACATGGTATGACTCTTGGGTGTCCTGTGCAGAGTCAGAATTTGGACTTCAATAATCCTTGTGGATCCCTTCCAACTCACAATATGCAATAATTCTATGATTCTGTGAAATATTATATTTGAAATCTACCTCTTCAGCAGTGAATATGATGCTATTAAAGTTATATTTTAGTCTGTAATATGGGTGTCCTTTGGCAGAAGAAATAGCAGCCTATATAATTAATTACATACTAAAAAACTTTAATTCAGAAAAAAAAAAGCATGGCAAAGCTCCTTAAATTTAATACAATTATCAAGACTTTAAATGGACAAAACACAATGGTTTTGGGAAAGCAAAATTCAGACCTATAGCAAGTACAGACCTTTGGCAGAAATGAGCCAGGTAGTGGTATATGGGTGGAGATGTTTAAATCGTAACTGGGGCTCCTGGAGCCTATTCTTCAGTGAGCTGCCAAATTCTCAAACATATTCCAAGCATGAAAATTAAGCACTTGAGTGGCTTTGGAATGAATTCCTCTACTTGAGTGAATACCATCTAAAAGAAATTCTAATCCTCAAAACGTAGTCTTTTGCTTGAATACTTAAAAATGATGGCACCAGTAAATCATTACTGCCTCGGTAAGGATGAGTTCTGCAAGGTGCTGAGCAAAGTGTCACTTATGCAGCAAAGTTTTGAAGCATGTGCTTAACTACATAACACCCTAGGGAATAAAGCCTTATGTGACCTTTTCCCTTTCTACTTTAGAAGATCACCACCTACTGTGGTTGGTTTCTATTTTGGCAAATAGACACAGCACTCATAATGTACTTAGTAAAAAACTTTCTTACAACATTCAACATTTTGATTTCCAGTTTAACCAAGAAATAAAAAAGAGGAAAAAACCCACTTTGAACAGAGTACCTGGCCTTATTTCAGTCTCTGTATTGGATTAAATTAGCTCTAAGAGGTTAAGAGAAAGAGGAAAATTTTGAGATGCAGGATTGCATTCAGATTGATTTTGTTCACTTTGATGATTTGAAATTTTGTTTGTACAGGCTCAGCTGTTATTGAGGATCTAAAAAACACTTGTTTATGGCCTTTACCTCCCCCCCCCGCCTTCATTATGTACATTAAATAAAGACTTTATTCAAAGAAACAACAGTGTAGACTGTGGGCCCCAAGAACAGTTCTTGGACTCATAAGTTCTAATTTTCTCTGTGACCATGATTTTAGCTCCTATTCAGTTTCCATTTTCCAGCTGATACAATGAAAACATGTAGTTATATCTACAGGTTCAGCATCTTCCTCAAAAGGAAGAAGAGGAGCAGAACCTGGTGACAAACACCTTAAAAAAGGCTGAGTCACTGAGTGCCCTTCTTCACCCCTTCATTGTAAAGACCTGGGTCCACAAATCTCAGATTCCAGTGGGAAAATCTAAAGTAAAAAAGACTTGGGGGAAGAGGAGCAGGTTCAGGAAGGTTTATATTAACCAGATACACACAGGTCACTGAGATCTGACGATTCATCCATGTGTGCTGATTCACAAAGTGAATCACAGGAAATTCCAACAAAATATGAGAATCAACAACTTTTTTGTTTGTTTTTATATGTTGTATTTTGGTGGGGGTCTTTTGTTTGTTTGTTTTATTTGTTTGTTTGCTTTGTTCTTGTTTACCAGTAGTGGAATACCTTGGCCAGAAGGGTTGATCTGCAGTATCTTTCACTGCAGATAACTAACCTTAAGATCTGACCCTCTAACCCTCCTCTGCACTTGATCATCTGCTTAGATGTGGGATACATCTGGGTGATACATCTTTCAAAGGCAAAATACAAGACTTACATTTTAAATTCCTAAACCTGGAATTTTTTTTTTATATTAACTATTTGTATTTGACCTATAGTAGAACAGAATTTTGCTGACAGTGTAGTAGATACTAATTATTCAATGACTAAACCAAGTTCTGAAGATATAACTACTAATTATACACTACCTTTTTCTGAACCTGAGTTTGTATTACTAGTGCTTCGGCCGGTAAAAGACTTGCAAGCTTGCAAGCATACAGTTATTATGAACTTCTCACAAATTTTATCGTGAAAGCTGTATAAAATAGATAATGCATTGTGTTCTACTGTATTTGATAATTTGAGTGAAAAACAACCCTATTACTTAATCACCCCTCTTCTCCTTTAGAAGATGTCATTAACAAATCTTTTCAACTCCATGAATAAATAAAATTATATATTCAGAGTGTAAATGTTTTAAAACTCTAAAAATGTATCTAGAATGGTTTAATTGAATCCTGAAGATATGTGGAAAATGAAATCTGCTCCCAGCAAATTAATAGTTGCTCTGAATATTCAAGTAGCAGAGTGAAAAGTGCTCTTATAATTAGGATTCAATGAAAATAACTTGCATTTGTGGCTGTTATTTTCAGCTTTTTGTGATACTTCTTCTAGGGACATGATTTTGTGTTCTTACTGTATTTTCCTAATGAATGAGTGCAGCTGTGCCTTTTAATTCAAAGGATACATTCTTTTAATGTTAAGACTGACAACAACAATGCAAAAATGATACCTTTAAAATGTAGTTTATAAAACACATACTTTATTCTATCACTACTGTTCTTTTTCTTACTGAGCTTTTGTTCATGTTTTGATACCAAGCATAGATGTAGCTGCAATCATATGAACTGTTATAAGCATTTTGATTCTTTTTTTTCTGAGAAGCATTAACAGGGCTACACAAAAGGAGCAACTAATAAATTATATTTTGCCATTACTATAAAAATGAATTATTAAATATTTAGAAATTATATTATTCCTGGACCATACCAAATTGACAAGGCTTTTAATAATCAAATGAAACCCAGCAGCATTCAATGCAGAGTGGGGTAAGTTCCTGGTTAGGGTTATGAAAACATGTCATAGTCATAACTAGTATTCTATATAAATGTAAATAGAATTTTATTCTTACTGATTTGAGTAATGTTAATACTTTAGTAGTGAATTTGGGTGCCTTTGCTAATAGATTTGTATGAGACTGTCAGTTCTAAAAATACTCTTATACAGTAGTGACTTAGCTACTGAATATCCTGAAAGACTTAATCACAGTTTTCGTATCAAGTTGTTATGCCAAACCCACCATTTCCACATTGAAGAGAAGGCCAAGCTGAAATATCTTTGTCTTTCTCTAAAACCGATTGTCATTGTATACACTTGAAATGTTGAGTGTTTAATTCATGTTTTGTTTCTGAATGTGGTTAATCATTTTAGGCAGCTCATGATAGAGTGAACTGTCAACAACATTTACAAAAAGGGGCCTCCACTTCAAGCAGTTCTAGATCATCTTTTCTTGTTCCTTTTTTTTCCTTCAAAAAACATCATTGATAGATGAGTGAGTGCTTTGTTTTAGTTTACTTCTGGGTGTTAAATGAATTTAGGTGTCTAAACATTTTTTAATAAAAATTATTTTAAGTTCTAAGGAAAAATGTTGAAAATAGTACTGAGTATTGAATAAAAAGCTTATTTATTGATGTAGATATAAATACATTAAAAATATATTCCTACCAAATACATTATTGTTCGAACAACTTTGATCATGTCCTAAAATCATATCCACTTTCAAGAAATAGCCCAAATGTAATTCTTTGTAATCTAATATATTCTATTTACTGTCATATGTTAATAATAACATCTAATCCTTTTTTCTATGTCTTTGTGTCTGTGTCTGTCTCCATGTCTCTCTTCATGTCTTTCTCTGTCTCATTCTTTGCTTCTCTCTGTGTCTCTGTCTGTCCCTCCCCCTGCCTCTTCTCTCATATAAAAACAACTATGGATTTGAGAATTTCAATTGGCAAGAAGCCTGAATGTGATTCAGACACTGAGGGTTTGTCCTTATACTGTTAGCATAGGGCCCCATGAGTTTTTGCATTATTGGGAAAATATTGGGAAAAAATTGGCCTTTACCCCTAGCAATACTCTTTCACCATAAAACAGGAATAGAATCTCCAAATATGTATTGCAATCTTTACTGAAGTAATCTTGAATCTTTGTCCAGAGAATATGAAAACCCATGTGAAAACTATTCAAATCAGAAAGAGACTTTTGTCTGTTTTGTAGAATCACATAATCACAGAACAGCTGAGGCTGAAAGGAACCTCTGAGATGTTCTGGTCCAGTCCTCCTGCAGTCACCTAGGTCTATTACCCAGGATTCATCTTCAGGTGGGTTTTGAGTATCTCGAAGGATGGAGGCTACACAAGATCTCTGGGAAGCCTGTGCTGGTGCTATGTCACCCTCACCACTTGCAAACTATTCTGGTATTCAGACGGACCCTTCTGTATTTCAGACTGGGCCTATTGCCACTTGCCAGGTCGCTGGGCACCACTGAAAACAGCTGGCTTTGTTTTATTTGCACCTTCCCTTCAGATATTTTTATACATTCACAAGATCACTGTCTGAACTTCCTCTTCTCCAAGCTGAAGGGTCCTAGCTTTCTCAGCCCCTCCTCATAGATGTTTCAGTCTCTGCATCATCTTAGCGACCCATTGTTGTACTTGCTCCAGTAACTTCTTATCTGTCTCGTGCTGAGAAGCTTAGAACTGGACACAACAATTCAAGTGTGGCCTCACTAAGTGGTGACTGGAGAGGAAGGATCACCTCCCCTAACCTGCTAGCTAACCAGGGGAATCACCTCTCCTAATCTGCTGCTCCCAGATTTGTGTAATGCAACACAGGATCCCATTTGCCTTCTTTGTGGCAAGGGCTCGTTGCTGGTGTACATTCAACCAGGCACTGTTCTGTAAAGTTACTTTCCAGGTGTGTGAGCCTGAGAATATATTGGTTCCTAGGGCTGCTCCTACCCACATGAAAAACTTTGTGTGTCTCTTTGTTGAACTTCATGATGTCTATTCTTTCATTTACCAAAAACAATGGTAATGAAATTATATCCATATGCAGAGTATTTTAATGAGACATTGTTTATGTTATTGATTCTTCTCTGAAAATGTTTGAAATAGCTTTTCCACTTTAAGTTTACATATGTTCATCATTCCCAAAATTCTCTTCAGATATTCATTGCATATTTTCCAGTGACTTGAAGTATCATTGTGTTCATTGAACATATGTTAAGGTTATAAGCAAATGTGACAGCTGCATTGTTATTATTTTGCGGATTTCTTTTCATATGCTTAAACACCTGTTTAAATAAGAATTTTAAAATAGCCTATTAAAAATAACCAATGCAAGTCAAGAGCAACAGCAGCAAAAAAAGAGAATTCCGATTTCTCACCACCATCCAGACATTTTATGTTTCCTCAGCATACTTTTTAAACTGAAAACTTTGCATCATATGCAGAAAGTCAACAGATCTGCATAATTACAAAATAGGGGTGACAAAAAGGTTTTTACAGAAAAAATGTATTCAGTTGTAAGATTTTACTTCTAACTGGGGAAATCCATTTGGGATCATGGTATTGTGTGAAACAGGAAGATGGAAGCATTTGGCTATTTAAAGAAATGAGGCAGATACCAAATTTAGTTTAAGATTTTCTAGTATATTTTCTCTAAATTATGTAAATTAGGCACAACATAGAAAGAAACTTTATTAGCCAGAAAGAAAAGATAAAAAGAAAACTTTTAAACTAATAAAATACTTCTCTTTAATTTTTGCTCTTGCAGATATTTTATAGTTCTTTTCCAGACTGTTTTGAATTAAATTTGTGTTCTTTAATGATTACTAAGTTTTAGCACTATAACACCAAGTTTTCAGGTCCTTCAACAAATTATTCGTTTGATCTTTATCTTCATTTTACACAAAACAAACTGCAGTAGGAATGAAAGCCCATGGATGAGAGGGGGAAATGATTTCGTCTTAAAGTAGTATGTTAGCTAAACTTAGCACGTAATGAGTTGTTACAACTTTTTTATTAAGCTCTTACTGTCAAATTCACCGTTCTAGAGTTTAATTTCAGCAATATCTATTCTTCATTAAATGAGAGTGTATGCTGAACATGAAGAGAAATATTCTTGGCTCACTGAGGAACTTCTTCAGACAATTTTCTATTCCACAGGAGTTACAGTTTTCTGGTATATTTGAAACTATAAAAAAATATATACTACTTGGACATAGTGTCCTATATTGCTGTGTAAGAGTATTATAATGTGATAGTGAAGCCCTTTTGAAAAGTCTGACTGATACTTCTAAGAAAACTGGCATCTGTTGAACAATTTCAGTAAGAGGAAGAGAAGAAACTAAATAGAAGAGTCAAGACTGAACAGAAAATAGACTACAAAGGGAGACAAATAACCACTCATCTGGTCAAAAAATAAAAAAAAAAACACTATATGGGAAACTCCATTAGGGGTAGCATAGTACATTCACTCAATAAAGGCCTTCAAAGACACGGCTAGTTGCTAAAAACAAGAACTGAACATAAAAAAGGGGATCTTTTCAGTTACTGAGTAACAGATCTCAAATCCAACAATGAAAACCTGCCATAGCTTTAAGTGCAGATGGGGGGAAGAACTAATGACGAGAAGGCATAGATTTTGAGGAGCAAAATTTCAATCTGTTACTTTCTTTTTGCTAGGAATAGGGTATTTTTTGTTTTCTCAGTGACATACTAAAGTCAACTACACATTTTGTTTTTCCTTTAGATTATATTTATCATGGAAATGTAAACAGTTGAGAAGAACAAGTTTCTGAACTGGTTAATTGACATACAAGTAAAATAATACATAGATGAGAATTTGGAAGCATTTTTAAGGTATACATTTTATTTGTTTTAATAAAACAACCCTTCTTTCAAGGATCTGGTTCTGAGTTGCCCCATGCCATTGCCATTTTTAGAGCTGCCGAAGTATATGTGCAAATTCCAAGTATTCATCCAATGAGATCTTATTATTCATTAAACCACTATGTAACAGTGTGGTTTGACTGAAGATATTTGCCTCTTTATTTTGCTTTAGAGTGAGAACAATGCTATCTGAAGCAGGGGGAAAATTGAATATAACATTTCAGAAACGTTTTCCTAGCTAGAATAAGATGTCAAAACTTGCTCTGAGTACAATTACAACAGAGTGTTTGTACAGGTTAGAATGTCAGGAACATAGATTTTCTAATTGCACTGAAGTCTAAATGCTCAGCTGTTTTGGTGTATAAACTGATTGGTGGTCGTTGTTGATAATTGGAAGAAGAGTTATGGAATAGCCATCTGTAGAAATAAGAAGGAAATCCATGGAAGTACAAGTCATTCAGCCTCACCTGAGGCCTCAAGAAAACTATGGGGAAAACATTTCAATGACAGCAAGAACAAGTGGAAGAAGCTGGCAGGGCTTTACTAAGGATAAATTGTGCCTATCTGAATCCCTTGTCTTCTGCAATGAGATAACTATTTTGGTTGTTAAAAGTGTGAGAATTAAATGCCATTAGCCTGCAAGTTTTTTGGTGTAGTCTCTTACAGTCAAATTGTTGTGGTATAGAGTGGATAGAGGACTATAAGTGTTCTTCAGTGTTTTTGTTACCATCTGAAATTATAACAAAGAGTGCAGTCTAAGTAAGCTTGTAGTCCACATCAGTTATGATGTCAAAACTAATTTGGATGATGTGGTTAATATGCTGGAAGGCAGGATTGAATAACCATTTAAAGGAATGTGGAAAAGCATGAGAAATGGACAAACAGGTTCCTCACTTCATTCAACAGAGGCAAATGCCAAGCCATGCACCTGTAGATTATAAATGCCCTCCAGAAGTACAGATTTGGAGTTCACTAGCTGGAATTCAGATTGACAGAGAAAATTGTAGGTACAATGGTTAAAAACTACTATAGAGGAACCAGAACTGCACCCCTTGTAGCAATATAGCCCACCACCTCCTGGGCTACTTTAGGTAGAGTACAGCCAGGAATATCAGGGAGTGGGTATTTCTCTTTTGTTGAGAACGTCTGAGACTCTATCTGGAGTTCTGTATTTAGTCTGGCCTCCCCAGTGCAAGAAGCCTTGGCTGTGGAAAGACTATCAAAAACTCCAGACAGATTTGAAAGACTTAGGCAAGTAAGAGGTGAAAGGTTCTGTGCCCTGTTAGTATGGATTAGAGCCTCTTTTTTAGGAGTAAGTGCCCCCACTGCTTGAGAGAGAAGGTATGTACCACAAAGTAACCTTTGCTTTTACCTGCGTGACCATAGATGGAACATAAGAAAGTGGGTTGGAAAACCTGCCTCTGCCATTGCAGCACGGGTTGTGACCTGAGAGGAAGAAAGATCACCACAGGAAATTCTTCAAGGATAGATACCCCCCCCTCCCCCCCAGCTTCCAGTGGATATCCTCAGACAGAATAGGAGGGCTAATACTACTTTTAATACTCTCAAAGGGATCTCCAGTTCATATTTACCAGTGAGGAACGAGTACTATGACCAGAAAGAGATGGTCTCTGCTTTCAGCCAGGTGGAGGAAAAAGACAATCAGATCAGTTCAACAGTGTGGATCCAATGGATCTGATAGGCTGGCATCAGACACACAGGAGTACAAGGCTTTGGTTGATACCAGCACACAATGTACCCTGAAACCATCAAGATATGTAGGGGGAAAAATACACATCCATGTGTATTTCTGAGTGACAGGGGGATCGCAACAAATTACTATACTGGAATTTGAAGTAAGCCTGACTCAGAATGAATTGCAAAAAAACCCCATTGTGACTGGGCCAGAGGTCCCGTGCATTCTTGGCATAGACTGCCTCAGGGGAAGGTATTTCATAGGCCCTAAAATGGCATCATTGGGCTTTTGGGATAGCTGCCCTAGAGACAGAAATTAGGAAATTAGACAGCTAAAGACCTTGCCTGTTTTCTCAGAGGACTCAACTGCTCTAGAGGTGGTGAAGATCACAGAACAACAGGTACCTATCACTACCACTGCAGCACACCACCAAGAATAGTGCACCAACCAAGACTCTGTGATCACTATCCATGAGATGATATATGAAGAGTCAGGGAGAGGTAAGCAAGTCTCATTCACACTTTAATAGTCCTATGAGCCCAGTACTTAAGAAAAGTGGAGATGAAGACTGAAAGTAGGAAACTACTGTGGCCTGAATAAAGTCACAATACTGAATGCCACTGTGCTGAACATGCTGAAACTTCAGTACACACTGGAATCCAAGGAAGAAATGTAGTGCCACCATTGACACTGCTAATGTATTTTTCTCCATTCCTCTGGCAGCAGAGTGTAGGCCACAGTATGTTTCTACCTGGAGGGATGTCCAGCACACCTGGAACTGACTGTCCCAGGGGTGGAAACACAGTCCCACCGTATGCCAAGTGATGTAGTCTGCACTGGCAAAGGGCGAGGCTCTAGACCTGTCAGAGCACAATGATGACATTGTCACGTCATATCACTGGGGCAACATAGGAGGGGCCATTATGTTGCGGTGTGTATTTAGGGGGGGACCCCGGGGAGGATTCCCCAGGAGCCCCCTGGGGGTCTTAGAGCCGTGGGTGTTCTTGTGTCGGCAGGCAAGGAGACTCAGACGCCGGTAGGGTGCTGACGGGGTGAGGGTTTATTCGGAGTTTGGTTCCAGGAAGCCCCATGGTCGCTGAGGGGGGAGGGGAAGGGGAGAGAGGGGAGGGGGAAGAGTTCAGAGACCCCCAGGGGGAAGAGGGGCCAAGAGGAAAGGGAGCCAAAAGAGAGCAAGGCTTCATTTGCACTATTATCCCCGAGGTTCGGGGTAAGATTGCCCAGCCAGTGAGGTTACAGAGACATGATACTGCAGGGAGGTACAGACTTGGAATGAACCATACACTTTCCAGGGGTGAGCCAGAATATACCATTACAATAAAATGCAATTCCACAGGGAGGTTTTTGAGAAAGGGGAGGAGATGAACCAGATCCTCCTGAAGGCTAGTTTCCTGTCCAAGAAATTCAGTTTTTAGGAGTAGAATAGCAAGATGGGCATTGTCAAACTCCAATGGACATGGTCCACAAAACAGCAGCTATGTCCCCATTAACCATCAAGAAGAAAACTCAGGCTTTCCTAGGCACTAGGTGATTTTGGAGGATGCAAGTTCCAGATTACAGTCAGACTGTGAGCCCACTCTATCATGTGACACAGAAGAAGTGCAGTTTAATGTGGAGTCCTGAACAACAGCAAACTTCTGAACAAATTTCAAACAAACGGGATTGTTCATGTAGTAGCTCTTGGGCCATTAAGTATACGGCATGATCTGAAAAACTGAGGAGAACAGTCTTTTCTGAGGTCTATGGCAAAAAGTAACTGAGAAGGTCCAACAATGACCCCTGAAGTTCTGGAGGAGAAGGTATAAGGGATCCAAGGCCTGATACACCCCAGCTGAAAGAGAGAGACTGGCAGCTGTGGGGGTTAGAGCTGCCTCGGAAATGATTGGCACTGAAGCACAGCTTCTTCTAGCACCCCAACTGCCAGTGCTGGGCTGGGCATTCAAAGGGAAAGTTCACTGCTTGCTACTTGGAGTAAGTAGATCATGCTGATCACACAGAGAGCTTGAGTAGGAATTCCTATCAGCCAGGGATCTTGTAAGTCATCACGGATTGGCCTGAAGGTGGACATTTTGCATTATTGTCACTGGAGGAGAAGAAGGTGATATATGCTGAGAAGGGCCCACCATATAATCAGTTATCAGAAAATGAAAAGCAATGTGCTATCTTTATGGTAGTTCCTTCTGTATTTCAGGGATACATTGAGAATGGAAGACTGCTGTATGGTGTTCTACGTAACTAAGAAGTTATTGAGGGACAAGTTGGATCAAGTCAGGTTGCGGAGGTCAAAGCTGTCCAACTGGATTTAGATATCACTGAACAAGAGAAATGGCCAGTGTTCTACCTCCACACCAACTTACGGATGGTAGAAAGTACTCCATGGGGCTGACTAGTCCAATGGAAAAGGAACAACTGTCTGCACAGAGGTAAACCCATCCAGGATGCTGAATTGTGATGAGCAGTCACTGCCCTGGTGGAGAAGTTGGCTGCAAAAGTATGTCATGTAGGCTCACACACAAAGTCAGGCTGCTGAAGAGAATTGCAATGATGGACAGGTGCATTAAGTTGCCAAGATCATAGTGTCTCAGTTAAATCTGGATTGGCAATACAGGGGTGAATTATTTCAGGACTGGTGAGTCCATGGTGCCTCAGATCATCAGGGAAGAGATGTAACATACAGAGAGGCTTGTGATTGAGGGGTGGACTTAACCATGGCCACTGCCTGCCAGACCAGTGAAACATGCACTACAATTAAGCAGGCCAAGAGGGTAAAACCCCGTGTATGGGTGACAATGTTCAAAATATAAATTTGGAGAGACCTGGCAGAATGATTACATCACACTCACACAAACTTGCCAAGGCAAGCACTAATATGCTTAGAGTGGTGGAGAGAACCACTGAATGGCTGGAGATGTACCCTGGGCCTCACACTGCCACCTGGAACACCATCTTGGGCTTGGAAAAACCCGTCCTGTTGGGACATGGCAGCCCAGAAAGAATTTAAATGGACAATGGGATTAATTTCAAATCTAATCTGATGGACACTTGGGCCAGAGAGCACGGTATTGAGTGGATATATCATATTTCCTGTCATGTACCAGCCTCTGGGAAATTTGAATGGTCAAATACCAAAAACCATCTTGGAAGAAATAGGTTGCAGAACCTTGAAACATTGGGATCTACATTTAGCAAAGGCCCCTGGTTAATTAATACTAGAGGCTCTACTAATTAAGCTGGCCTTGCCTACCACAGAAAATACATCCGTGTGATGCATACAGGAAATGTGCTAGGCAAGGCAGTTGGATTAGTCTTCTTTACCTCAAGCAAAGGCAAACCCATCTGTCGGATACTCTGCTCAAGGAGCTGGGTGCATTTAGTGGGTAATGCAGAAGGATGAAGAAACACAATCAAACCTCAAGGGGGTTTGATTTTTGTGTGAGAATAGTCTGCAGTGTTGAATTGTATGTTAATTGTTGCTGCCACTACATGCCATAACTACCATGGACAGTGAGGATGGACTGCTCCAGGTACACCAGTCATGAGTGCCTGATGCAGATGTCAACCACCCAACAGCAAAACAGCCCTCCTGCCCTGGAAGATATCTAGGATGGATAGAACCCAAGTCATGGATTAAATGATTTCAAGAGATACCTTGGAGGAATGACTGCTGACTGTGGAAATTATATCTGTGCTGGTACGTAGGTAGATAGGTAGGTAGGTAGATAGATAGATGGATAGATAGATAGATAGATAGATAGATAGATAGATAGATAGATAGATAGTTCTTTGCATATATGTATGCATATATTAGTGCATACATTTGTATATATGTATATAGTTGGAACGTGTAGGATCTGGACATGACAAAGATAGTGTAGAATAAGAGGTGGATAATGTCTTGGTTCTGGTCATGACAAAGTCAATATTTTGCAGTAGCCATGAGGGGAAGGGAACCAGAAGCCATATGGGCATGGCCAGGAAGATATTCTACATCAGTTTACCTCATTGCCCTGAGCAGGCATAAGGGACTCTCTGGTTTCCAAGAAAAAGGTTGGGGCTTCTGGTTGAGAAAAATACAGCAGGATGGGGAAAGCCATTGTGCATTGTTACCTTGTGGCTGCAGTGAGCTTTTCTGCACATGAATCACTCTCTCTTTTGTATACTTTTATTATTGTCTGCTTTTATTGTTTCTTTTCTTCTCCCCTTGCTGTTTCTAGTAAATTGTTCTTATCTCAGCCCATGATCTTTACTTTATGTGGCTCAAACTCTTAACTCCATCTCACTGCAGCGGGAGGGGGAGGGAGTAGGAGAGCAAGAGACAGGCAGCATGGTTTGGTAGGGTCACTGAACTGGGGAGTATCACTCCCATACCACAGCAGGTATGTAGTGAACAAACATAGGGATGGATACTTAGAGAAGTTGTGGAATTTGCATCTTTGCTGGAGATGTGAGAATATCTACTGCCTATTTGACTTGAGAGTCTGAGCTACCTGCTTCGACTTACCCTGCTGTGTGGAGGAAATCAGACTAGATGAGCAACAGAGGTCTATCTTCTATCCTGAGCTACGCTGTGATTCTATCTGTTCAGCATTTGAAGACCACAGGAAAAACTCGTATATTTCTGCCCTGGATTCATTTCCTAATAAATTTCCTATTGTTTTCCTGAAGTTGCATTTTAAAAATGAGATCTTGATTATGCCAACACCCTCACAGAACATCTGCTAGAATCTCTGATGTACATGAATTTTGTTCTGCTTTCAAATCCACCATAACTTAGCACACAGTGTTAACTAAAATATTTGTCAAGAAAAGTGAAAATGAGCCAGTCTTCTTCCTCAAGCAGAAAGGATATCTTCCTATTTTAGTCACATGTCCTGTAATTAAAATGTTAAAAATGAGATGTGGAATGACTGGTCTTAACTAGAATGATTAATGTTGTTTTGGGGATCTCAGAATAATCAAGGGCAGTTTAAATTTAATTGTAGAAATAAAGGTGATAAATATTATACTATCGATGCTTTCAAGATTTCTGAACTCAGAAAGTTATATTTTTGACAATTAGGGCTACAGCTTTGAAAAGTAGTGAGGCTTTTATCTTTTATATTACTCTTTATCATCTGTAGTAACTCAAAATACAGTAAGCATTCAGGTCATCTGTAACTGTTTACCTACCCTTTTTTTTTAAAAAGTATTATGATAAAAAATACGACTATTCGGTTTCTAAACTTTCTCTTCTTATTTAGCCTTTTTGGTGCTCTAACCATGCCACTTACATTTGATGTGATTTGATATACATACTATTTTCTTTAAAATCAAACAAAATGCTCCTGATATTTTGTCATACGCGGCTTTTCAAAAGTAGCTTTAATGGAACAGAGAATATTGAAACTATAAAAATGTTGATTTTACTGAAATAATGTTTATGGTCTGCATGTGACTGTTCTGGATAATTTAAATGATGCATTGGATAAAAAAATTAATTAGTCAAACTTTTTTGAATATTTTTTCAGCCCTCTGAGAACATTGATTTTTGTCAGACTATGGTATTTCATTTCCCTCTCAATCTAAATCATTCTTATTTTATCTTATTTCATATATTCATGAGAGAATTGTAGGAAATATCATTTAAATTAATCTTCAGTAACTTTTAATTCTCCTTCAGTGTCAGACTATTGACTTCTACATCATATTCATTATTAAATTTATTTCTCTATTTGATAAAAATAAATACAGTAAAAAACAATTTATTAGGTACTGCTCCATTTTTTAATTTTCATTCCCATTATAGAGAGAAAAAAGAGCAATTGCAGTGTGGTTAGAATTATGAGGAACAACAGTTTAGCTGAAAATATTTTCATGAAATACTGAGTTTATGAAAAACATGTTTTTTTACTTTGCAGAAGACGTGGAATATTACTTAAAAGATGCAATGTGATCAGGGTTTTTAGTTATCTAAAGCAAAACAACTTTGTCAAAATCAACTCTGTACATTCAGCCGTTTTTAGCTATTTTGTATTTTCATTGAAGTTAATGAGAGTCCATGCTATTAGCAGAATATGCAAACTTAGGTAGCTTGACTTCTCTACCAGGATAAAATTATTTTTGTATCTGTACAGAGAAAAAGCTAACTTCCATATGCAGCGAAAAACATTCTGTATTACAATTCCCAAGTGGGAGTAGCTGTTTCAAAATAGTCTTCTTTAACAGTTACAAACAGGTACATAGATTTCTCAGCCTTACCTTGTTATTCAATATCTGAAATGTTAGTAAAATTACTCGGTACAAGCTTCCTTTTCTTCAGTTCATGATTTTTCAAAGGATGTGTTCATTATGTGACAAACTTCAATGTCAATATTCAGGACCAATTGTGTTTAACAGAGATTTTCAAAAATATTGATAGAAATCTTTATATGTGTTGAGGTTTGTAGGTGGTATTTTTATTTGTTTTTATCTGTTTTCAGATTTTCTTGTGGATTTTTTCTAATGTGAAATAAACACAAAGTCTCAAACTGTTGACAGACATTACCCAAGGTAATGGAATTTGTGTTTTTCATGTCAACAGGTATTTTAGAAAAAACAATCACATATGGTTTTGAAGATAAACTTAAATTTTGCCAAAGTAGATGACCTTTCAAGAGGATCCAGTTTGTTGTATGCAATATGTTTCACAGTACCACTTTTGAAACAAAATTATCTGAATGTATCTCTGGGATTTATGCCTAATAGGGACCATCGAGCAGAATCTGAATGCTTGAATGCACTTCATATTTATTGAATGACTATAATTACCAGGTCAGCCTTGGGGAACATCCAGATTTCTCTACTCAGAGATAGGAAAACTCTGCTCAGGATCTCTGCTGGAAAGAGGGAAAATGCCAAATAAGATAGATTATCATATGTTCCCTTGTATTTGGCCCAGGGCAGTGATGTTTCCTACCTGACATTCCCCAAATGTAATTCAAGAAATCCTCTAATTTTAGTCCAGATAGGCATCTGCCAATTACATCTGGTTTATTTGGAGTAATCTTGAAAGAGTTTATTAAAGAGAAACTCTAGAGAAAAGGGTGTAATTGCGAGAGAAGGGGTCAAAACATAGCATTGAGAAACTGTGATGCAAGCAAGGACTCATCCGGGATTTCTTAAGACAAGTTAGGAGGCTGGGAAATTCTCAGCACACCTGACAGTGACAGAATCAGAGAAGAAAAACAATTGGAAAAATGGAGTCTAAATTACAGTAAGGTGCCATGTGAGTCTGAGGGTTGAGTTGCAAAGCCTTCTCTTGAGATGATGGTGATCTATGCCCATATATCTATTCAGAAGTTACATATTCACATACTACATATATTTGCAAATAGTAACAGAATACAGTTTCTGGTTATGTTTATCACCTGAACTTCTGTTGCTATCGCAATACGGCATTAAATTTTCATGGGAAAAACTTGGCATCTCTTCCCAGTGCACAGCAATGGTTTATGAACCAATAACTTGTTCCTGCCATGCCTTGTACAGCCTCCGTTGAAGCACATACTAACAATGAACAAGGGAACGGTGCGTGACCTTTCTATCACTGTTTGAGAAAATATACACAGTTTCACTCCAAACTAGGAGAGAAAGCTATTAAGAAATGGTTAGATTTATACAGTTATAGATGAAAGAATCAGGGGTGAGCAAGGCATTCTTGGCTATTTTTATGAATACCCATTACCTCAGTGGATATAAACTTTGCACCTACTGCAAGTGCAAATTGATAACACTAAGCACAATATACAGTTTCATTGAAAGTATGCCCTGTTAGTTTATAAAAATATAGTCAATTGACACATTTCAAGTATTTACAATTACATATACTATTAAAAGTACATTTTCGTGGTAGTTAATGAGTAGTAATTTCTAAATTTGTATCTGATTTACAAATTCAGTATTTTTTCCCCCCTAGGTATGTTAGTAAGATGGCGTAAATCTATTTGAAATGCTGTGAATCTGCTTATAACATCAAAATTATTTCTCTGACAGTTTATGAAATTATGTTTATGGAAAACTATACTGAAATTACTGTTCACCCTTTTGGTGCAAGGCACATCAGCATAAAACTTACTAAGAGAATAATCAAGGAAACAAAAAAAAAAAGGAAAAGGAAGTGCAGTCAGTCACAGTCATTTCCTTCATAAATTTCTCTAGAATTAATACTTACAATGTTTTAATTTAGCGTTTGTAAGCATATGCTGTCATTTGAAATTTGTTAGTATTTAAGCATACCATAAATCAGTTTGGCAGGAAATTTTTAACTGTTCCCCTTTAGGCACTCTGGAGATGTACATTTTAAGCCAGGTCTACTTTGTTAGATGTGTTGAATTACATTGAAATATAATATATAGTGTCAATTTATTTCAATTACCATGAAAGATACTTTACATGTATAAAATACTGTGTGTTATTTTCCTTGAAAGACAAAAACAGTTTCTTAAACACTCTCTTCCCTTACTGATTTGCTGTTCAATATGTATCATCATATGGTTTTTGGGAAGTGTAACATATTAACAAATGTAACTTAGATTTTCTCCAATGAGTAATGAAATCCTTTCTCAGATGATATAAAATTTTGTGTTGGAAAATCACAGAATGAACCACAGAACACAATGGCCTTAAAGATCACCTGGTTTCAAACACCTGTTATAGACAGTGACACCTTCCCCTAGACCAGGTTTCTCAAAACCCCATCCAACATGGCCTTGAACACTCCAGGAATGAGACAACTTCTCTGGGCAACCTGTTCCAGTGTCTCACCACTTTAATAGTGAAGAAAATTCTTAAGATTGAATCTACCATCTTTCTATTTAAAGTCATTCCCCTTCAGTGATTTCTATCCTAATGGTATCCACCAGGTCATCCTTTCTCCGTGCTAAATAATCCCAAATCTCTCAGCCTGTCCTTACAAGAGAGGAGCTTCTGCCCTCTGATCATCTGTATGGCTCTTCTCTGGACCCATCTGTGTAGGTGCAAATCTTTCTTACGTTTGGGGCCCCAGAGATGGATGGAGTACTGGAGGTGGTGTATCATGAGAGCAGAGTAGAGGGAGAGAATCATCTCTCTAGACCTCTCTAGACTGCTCACATCTACTTTGATACAAGCTTAGGATATGGTTGGCTTTCTGTGCTGCAAGTATGACATTTCTGGTCATACTCAGTTTTCTAATATACCAATACCCATAAATCCATTTCTGCAGGCCTGCTGTCAATCCACCCATGTATCTATGGGTGGATAGATACATGGATCAACTTGTATCTATGTTTGGGATTACTCTGACCCAGGTGCAGGACCTTAAATTTTGCATGGTAGAATTTTATGAGGTTTGCACAGGCCCTCCTCTCAAATCAGTTAAGGTCCCTCTGATGACATCCCTTTCCTCTAGAATATCAACCATGCCACTCAGTATGATGTTGTCCACAAACTTTTGAGGGTGCACTTACTTCCACTATCCAAGTCCCTGACAAATGGCAATTGTCATCAAATCAATTAATAATGAAAATCCTTCCTCAAAAGTTTAATAGATTTAGCTGGTCAATATTTGTCCCTGTTTATGGAACTGCATATAGCTCTATTGACTGAGTGCATAGGACAGCAGTATATTGCTATGTATTTTCTGGGGGTTTTTTGAGTGAATGTGGAGAAAGATGATAGTGATAAAACTTCCACTTACCATAATAAACCAAAAGTTTTTAGTCGTGTAGAGCAGGCTGATATTAATGCTTTCATTTAAGAACACCAGCACCCCAACCTCATGTTCAGTAAGGAATACAATGTGGGTTTTTAACACTCATTGTGTAGTGGGTTTAGCATTGGATAAATCACTAGTGCACCCACTAGAATTATTTACTCATTTCCTGCTGTGAGATAAGCATTAGGAGAAAGGCAAAACAGGCTCAGAACTCTAAAGGTTATAAAGAAAAACTTTATTAACAGAATTAAAATAATAGAAAAAATAATAAGGATCAGAATAAAACCTTCAGAACAAGTTCTCCTCCCCCTACACTGTCTTTTCTTTCACACTGACAATGTCAAGGGCCAAAACCTGGGACTTTCAGTTTACCACCCCTAAAATAATCTTTCTTCAGTTCACTTAGGGAGAGAAGTCTCTCTTGCCATGCCACGGAGACTTCTCCATAAGAAACAGTTCTCTCTTTTCATTTCCACAAATTGCAGCCACCCGCAAATCTGCAGCCATGAAGTCCCTCTCATTTTTTGCAGCCTTTCCACAGCTGCATTCATGAGCTATGTCAAACTTAGAGGGTAATATTTTAAGGATGACCTGTTGTAGCATAAGAAAGCAAAAGTTCTTTTCTGCCATCTCTGGGAACAGAGGCTTTCTTCATCTATTCCTGGGGCAAGGTTTCTCATCTCTCTCATCTCTCTCAGTTTAACTTCTCATTGGATTACAGCTACTGCAATATCTGCTTATTTCAATACTGGTGCTTCTCTTCCAGCTGTGGTCATAATGCTGCATTCCCTCAATGCAGTCAATGAATTACAGGGGAAAACACATATATCTATCTGAAATATATATTCAATATATCTTCACCATAGCCTATGAGGGAATTTCAGCCCAAGACTAAGGCATCTCCTCAGTCCCCTCTCATCTAGAATTTGGCTCTTTCTTTACTGACCTCAGTGTCCCATGTTGTTTTCTCTGTATATCTTCACCCTTTCCTTTTCCTGAGTTGGGAGAGAATTGCTGATCGTAGGTTAGTTTGTTCTCAAGCTTTATCAATTGAAACAGTTTTTAAAGAGTCCTGCAGCATTTAAAGGTTGATCTCATCCAGGCTCTGCAATCAAGGGATCGCTGTGTCTTTCGCTGAAAACCGTGTGGTCCCTGTGGGCTCTGTGCGAGTCACGCTGGCTGCGGTGCCACCCCTGCACCTTCCCTTCATGTAGGGCGCTGGAAAGAAAAGAGAGGAAATCTTCTACTGCTGCTGCTGCTGCTGCATTTTTTAGGCAGCCATACTGCCTAAAATGGCTAAGTAAACAAAGTTCATTGTGAGTCATACCGAGATGGCTGTGGCCACATGGTGCTGTGCCGATTTTGGCTCAGCAGTCCTGGCCACGTGGCCACCCCTGGACTGAGCTGGCAGCGGCCACTCCCAGCCCTGGATGCTCCTGGTCTTGGGGCCATCCCCAGCGCAGACAGCGGGGCTGCTCCCAGCACTGATCCTGGCTTTGTGGTTGCTCCAGGCCCTGGGGCCTCCCCGGACAGTATTACCTGGTGGTACCGTGGGGAAAAAGGACTGGGGGCCTCTGCCGGGAAGGAGCCCAGCCCCGCCAGGAAGGGGCCCGGCTGCCCCACCAGGATGGACCCTGGTGAGGGGCTCGGCCGGCGCTCAACGCTCCTCGGAGGGCAGAAACCCCACCCGAGCCCTGCCTTCACCACACGGGCCTGGGCCCATCCGATTGCCTGTTCAAAAGGCTGGAAGCCAAGGGAACTTTTCCCAGGCTTTGTTCATTTTAAAATGTGTTTTTCCAGAGGGGCATGTTCAGTTTTTTTTTACTTGGTTTAACTGGGTGTCAGTCTTCAAAAACGGCCAGCTGATTTGTTCTTCAGAACTAACCAGCTGATTGACTCCGCCAGGTCCCCACAGGGAACCACAGCCTGGGGTCTGTCCCCCCGCTGATAACCAGACTTCATTAAACCATGACACATTGGTAAAAGAAAAGGAACATAAGCATAAGCATCAAATCAGAAACCACTGAAATGGCTTCTGTCAGCCACTTATTTTTATCAGACTAATCTCTTCACGAAATAGTACTCCATTTGTCAGGTTTCAAATTTACTTTCCTGTATGCTGGAGTGGCCTGATGATACAATTTTGGCAAACCACTGATACTAAATCTATCTACAAAATTTCCATGTTGAATGGAATTATGATAAATCTGACTTAAATATAATTTAATGCTAAATTCAGAATTTTTATGTTTTTGGTATAAGCCCAGTTTATTTCATCGTTGTGTCCAAATGGTATGCTTTAGAAATCCTTGAAATTACAACTCAAAGTAAATCTGTTTCCTTTATTTCTCATCCCTGTTATCCAGCTGAAATATGCATATATCCTGATAGTAAGAGATGTCTAGTTTGTCACATGACTAAGATGAAGGAAGAGCAATTATTTTTAAAATATGTACCAAACACATACTGTATGCATGCAATTTTTAAAATATGTTTTATTCAAAAAACAATAAAATGATGGAGGGTAAAAAATAAATCTTTTGCCATTTAAGCTAAGGAAGAACCTAAATATTGGTTCCCACTGATCCAGAATTTATTTTTAAAACAGTCTGTGATGAACAGAGAGCCTTCTTTTTCTGTAGTTGCTACAGGTACTGTCATCAGCTAGGTCATAAAAAATATTAGGTCCTTGTCTCCAAAAGTTTTTGTGGACTTGCACCTCAGTTACTTTTTAAGCTTTACAAGTTTAAAAAGTGCAGTGCTGTGTCCAGGGGTTTTCATGACACGAAGACAGATCGAGCAGTGTTTCAGGTATTCATCTCAAAGCATGCCCTGTTTGCAGGTATTTAATTGCTAGAGTGTGAGTTAGAACTCATCTACAGCAGATTAAAAGCATCAGATAAAAGTCTTTTGGTAAAGTTTTTAATATTGTTTCATTTTATGATAAATGAAATTATTCTTTGTGTTTATATAGATTGTATTTAATGAGGATGGAGTTCTTCTTTTACTAGGATTCATAGATTAAGCCTTAATTTTGGTTTTCTTTGTAAAGACCTTCTGCTTTTGTTGTAGTATGCTTTTGTTTTTAGTATGAATTGAATGTAAAAGGCCTTCAGGGTAGGATAGAGAAAAACGTAATTAGGCATTGTGCCATCTGAGGAACATGAGTAATATTCAGCTCTATCTAACAAGTTCTCTCTCTCATATCCTATTCTAAGATAATATTCCTTTTGGCTTTCTTAAGATGAAGAAATCTTAATAGGTAATTGTTCTAGTGCTATTATTGCTTGTTGCTGTTGATTATTCTTAGCTTTTCGGACACAGAAGAGTGCAAAACTAAAGAAAAGTAAAGCCAGGCAAAAATCAACAATTCTAAGCTATGATCTGAAGTCTGAGGCTATACATTATAGATAAACTCATGTTACTTTTAATTAATGAAAACATCAAAACACAGTAAAAAATTGAGTACCAATCATATTTGTCCTTGATTTGTTTGTTTTATTTAAGTTATGTGAGAAATTGTCTTTAAGAGAAGACATAGTTTTAGGTTACACAATTGAAAATTTGGTGAACTTTGCTCCAGAATGTTTTCAATGTATGCTCAGCAGAGTGAAGAATTCAGTATAAGTGTTGCAAATATGAAGAAACACAGGAATTGCTGATGAGATTTCAATTTTTTCTTGTAATACCAACAGAGAAAAATATTTATTCTCAGTACTGAAAAGGAAGACTCATTAAATACTTATTTGGTTACAACATATAAGATGTTTTAATTATTGTGCCCTGGACATACAAATGTACATTTGTCTTTCATGACTGGCAAGTAAATAAATAGCAAAGATGTAATAAAGTTATTTACTACTCATAAAGTAAATATCACTAAATATTTCTAAAGTATCTTTACTTAAATTTCTGTACTGCACTGCAGAATGCAGGGACATGGGAAGAATTTGGGTTTATTTTATTGTTGTAAAATTAGGACAATATATCTTCCCATTTTGATTATGGGATCTCAGATGGGGTTCTGTTAAACACACCTTCTTAATTTTTAGGTAGAAACTGTTAAAATGGAATATTAGCTGCCAGGTTTCTATTCTGTAGGAAATTCTGTAATAGTAACTAGTATTCAAGATATTCAGAAGAAATCAACTACTCTTTTCAGATTGCTTTCTCTTGTCTTGTGAAGGATTGGCTGCTAGAAATGCTTATGGTATTTGTGTCTGAATTTGAAGAGTAGGTTTTGGAATCATACACATATGACTAAATGTGGGGAAAAGAGTCAATATTATGAGATCACCCTTATTGTACTCATTGTGCTACAGGAATTGGCGATGTTACTCATGAGTTAGTTCCTGCAGAAACTTTTAGTTATAAGAGAAACAAACCCGGTAATCAGCCATAGACTGTATATTTTCTTGAAAAGTCCTTAAATACCCTAGAAACTTGGACTAACTTTCAATCATTATGCACAGTTATACAGAACTCCTTTGTCTTCTTAGAACAACTGAAGTTGCTCAAAAAATGCACAATTATAAATAACTTCCATTGTGTTCAAGTGTTCTTTGATTTAAACACAGATGATAAAATCTTATGTGTGCTCATCAAGTTGTTCTAACCTTTTGAGATGCCTAAATATAATTTCTGTAGAATATTAGAGCAATATTTTCTTTTGCATATGTATGTGTATATCTCAGAGAAGGCAGACTGTAGAAAGTAAGACTAAATTTCTGTAACTACTTTTCTTTCTTTTTTTTTCTCGTTATTTGCTTTGGTTTTGTTAATGATATTGTTCCTTGGGGAATATATTTGTAGAGAAGTAGATTTATTGTAGATGTGATCTATTTGAAGTTGTTGGGAAGGCATGACCTTGACAAGTAAAACCTCTTGTGAGAAAAGTCTGGAGTATTGTGCTTTGAATTGCTTAAGTGGAATTTTTGTTGCAGAAATCTCTACATTGTCTGCTGCTGGTGTTGTAAAGGTTTTCAGGGAAGGGCACTAAGGATCTTGCCAGATTTTACTAAGCTATAGTTAAGAGAATCAGCTTTAGCGCACCAAAGACTGAACTACTAGTATGAAGGTCTTGAACTTCACTTTTGTTCTTTGGCGTTGAATTGTGAAGGATGGAAAAGACATTAAGCGTGGACAACAACTTTGTTTTTGTGATTGATCCTGAACCAGTGAGATGAGAGAATAGTGTTAAACTAGATGCGTGCATTGGAATAGAATACAGTGCAAGTGTAGTGACTCTTAAAGTAATTAAGAAATAACCTCAAGGATAAGTTTGTTTTGCTTTAGTTTTGTAATTATAGAAAATTTTCCAGCAAGTCTTTTTTTCCTGCTGAACAGACAACAAGTTATTAAGCAAATGTTACTGAAGTTCTCTCCTTCACATGTATATATCAATTTCTTGTATGCTCTATTTCTTATATGATTTGTATAACAAGTTCCTTAAATGGTTTAGAAATTTATACTGGTGTACCGTTAGCTGATTGTAAATATGAGATTAAATGTACCAGTCTGATATAAATTTAGTGTAGAATTAAATCTATTTAGGTTACCTTAATTTTCTTTAGGAATAAGAGGAATAAAACAGGTACTCGTGTATAAGAAAAGTCTATATATTATATTCTGTATTCTGGGGTGACTGAGAAAGAACAGTGATCCTTGTGAATCCAATTAACTACAATGTCTGACTTAGTAAGAACTTTATCTTGTATCATAATCTTAAACTTCTTCAAGTAATAGTGACTTAGGTCAATCAGCATTTTGCTGAATAAGCCTCTATTCATGTCACATGAGCCAGAGTAATGGCAAAGGAGAAAACTTTTCAGTTTTAGAACTGAACTTTTCAGGTTTTTTTATTTAGCAGGCTGAGCTGGAAAAGTGAGGCTATCAATCAATTATTTTAAAAAGCGGTGGTGAAGGATATATAAAAACTACTGCAATCTTACTTATGTAACAAAACATATTATCATATTTGAATGTAATTATACCAACAATTAGTAGACAATATGAACTCTAGCAGGCTGGTTCAACTCTTAGCAGTGAGAAAATAAAAGAAAATCATGTGTATGGACTTCTGTTGGGGGTTTTGTTTGGGTGGTGGGTTTTGTGGTTTGTTTGTTTGTTTTTCTTTATTATTATCCTTTCTGCAGTGATGATCTACAATCACTAGCTTTGAAGAAACTAGTAAGAAGAATTCTTTATCTACTAGATAAAATGTGGGCTTCTCAGCCAGGGGATCATAAGCGGGACATCAATGACTACTGAGCAGTCAGCATGGTTGAAAATACATTTAATGAAAAAATCAATCTGATATTCAGAAAAATGTGGATATACAAAAGCAAAATATTAAAGAACTTATTTGACAGGAGCTTGGTCCAAACTATGTTGGTGAAAATCATTCCCTTTAGCAGTGCTTACAATAAAATACCCCCAAAAATGTAAAGATTCAGGGACTAAAAAGCTGTTTTATAAATTATGTAGCAAATGCTCTGTTTAGTTTGTGATGTACTCTTTTTTATTATAAAAGCTAATGTATTTAATGTGTACAGCAAGAGATCACCTGTTTGATTTTTTCCTGAAGCAAACTAAGAGATGCATGTAAATTCGACTGTTGCTAAGAGATACTATTTAGCTTTAAGGTAAGAATTGCACCAACTGCCAGATACTAAAGAAAGGGGAAATGTTTCATGAATACCTACTTAATGGCAGTTTTCCAGCACTTTGATATTTATCAAATCCTGCTAAAACATTATTTTTTCAGTTATGGAAGTATTCAAATGGCTTTGACTGGACCAAACAAATTTCCTCAATGCATTTCAGTAAAACACATATTCTTAAAATAAAATAAATTATTTATAACAAATTATTTTATTATAAAAAAGCAGAATTGTAACTGAAAACTCTAATTTCTTAATTCTTGTTAGATTTTTTAAACATTTCCTAATTTCCATAGAATCTCTTTTTTAGAAGTTACTATTTGTCATTAGCTCTGACAAACCAGTGTCACTGTTTTCTTCATTTGAGATTTGCTTGCTGAGTACAACTTTCAGACTACTCTAAATGCCAGTGGTTTAGGCTTAATAGCAATGATCAAGTCTGCATTTTAGCCACATCACTTTCATGAATGTGTTCCATGCATCGTGTAATTTGGTGAAATTCTGACTTGTTTATGCTGTGTCAGACATGAGAGAAATTAGATATGGACTTCATTATCTCCTCCATGAATAAACCTCTGAGGCTATGCTGCTTACATTGCTTGAAAATCTTGAAAATGAGTACCTGTTGAAGATAAGAGCAGTCTGACTGAAATTCAGATATATCAAGCATATGTTCTTTATGACACAACATATTTTAGGAAGCAAGCCTAACAATTCATACAATTTCTAAACTTTTAAACCACTCTGTGATTTAATGGTCCATATGAGAAAATGAGAATTTAAATCTCCATATTCTTATTTAATTTTTACATTTACTCTAGTATAAGCAATAAATTAAAAAAAATATTTTCAGAAAGATAAAGGAGAAATAATTTCTATGCAAACGTTAATGTTTAATTTCTGTGCAAGTCTCTGGTAGTATTATTGCTGAATAAGGCTTCAATTGCGGGGAGATGTTAGCTCATAAATTAGAATTTTGTATTCCTTCACCTAGAAATGAATTAGAAGTTTCACTTTTACTTCAGCCTTTAAATGAGTATTATGTTGTGGCATACCATATTGCAATACTGCATATTATACTGTGAAACTTGGATATGTTCCATTCACAATCTACTAACTTAGATTTTATGGCATCCAGAATATAAGAAGGTATTAATGGTTATTAATATATTCACATGTATAGTAGCATCAAACTACTTTTCCTGTTCTGTCTCAAAACTAGAACAGAATGTACAGAATTTCATTTCAAATGAATTCTTTAATAAATAAATAGACTAGTGGCTTTCAATACATCTTAACTGTTTTGTTTAGAATGGATTTCTAGAGATTCCCACTTCTGAAACACAATCGGGAATTCTGATGCTTATCATTATTGGGAATCCACTTCTATTTTCAGAGCTATACCGCTTTCCTTTTCTTAGGATAGGCAAAGCCCATGATATTCCAATGACTCAGTTAGCCTTTATGCATTGTTAAATGGGATTCTAGTGACTCCAGCTGCAGTTATGGGTAGGGAAAGCACTTCAGAGCAGTATTTTCAAAGTGAATGGAAATACTGCAGTATCTTGCACACAAACTGTTCTCAAACAATTATATAGAAATAAATTACTTTCTGCTTGTATAACAAATTTTTTTTGAAATTGCTTATTCAGAGGTTTTTATGTAAATTACGCTAAACACACATAATCCCACCACAAAGCTCTGCATTGCTTTCAATTGCTGGAAAACTATTAGAGAAAAAACAAAACCCAAACAAATCAAAACAAACAACAAAAACAAACAAAAAGAGTAACACTGAGCAGGAGTTTTTTCTCCTACAGCATAATGACTTCTTGGAGGATAAATGAAAATACTGAAGTTCAATGTCATTACCATGAAAGAGTACTGATTCTGAGAAGGAAGCTCCTTAAATCCATACTTTTGAGATGTACCTATGTAACTGTGGTAGAATTCCAGTTCAGAGACGTATAGCTTACCTGTTTTTTAAAAATATCTTTTGAAAATCTGTTCAGATTTCAGTCTTTCAAAAATAAACATCTTAGTTATAAGGAAAAGTTGAAATTTCTTTGAAAATATAAACTTTGTTTTTTATTTAGTTGTGCAGAAATAGGTTTTTATTAGTGACCTTTGATGTCTGAAGGACAAAGAAGTATTCAGTATTTCCTGGTCCTTCATCTTGTAGATTACAAACATTGATTTCTTCCTCTATTCCAATAGGTTTGGTATCCCATATCCTCCTATTATTCAGCTATACTTAATTTCTTTAAAAAAAAAGGTACAGATTTTTTTTTTTTCAGTGCAGAATGACACTGAATAGTTATTGCCTGTTTCAAGTAGAGACATTTGCTAGTGGAGTGCTGTCCAAAAATCATTTGATATTTTGGAGTAGTGAGGCATTCAGACTGTGATCTAGCATAACAGAAGGTTTTGGTAAATCTGCTAAGTCATGGTTGGTCTTCCACCTTGCTTAAGATTTGCTCTTGCTAAATCTATTTTTCCCTTCAGAAATTTTCTTATCTTGTGTATCTGATCTTAATAGTTTGAACAAATAAGCAATATGATGGTTTTGAATTGGAATTTTTTTTTTATTTTTTAATAGTGTATATGTGTGTGTATTCTGAGGATAAAATGCTAGGAAAACGAAACACACTGCTAGATCATTCATATAAGGCACTCTGAATCAAAAGAAAAACTTTGATTCTTTATTACCCTCCTGAATATAATAAGTTCTTGGAAACAGCACAACAGAATACCATGGCCATATGCAAAATTAACTGAGAAACAGAAAAGATGCCAAATGCAGGAAAAGGATTTTAATTTCTTAATGAGTGATACCATGAAGTATTCACAATTTTTTTTTATTAATTTGGAAAATTATTTCGCTCTCTACTGCATTTCTAAATACTGTAGACAATATACCGGTCCATTGGTTAATGCAGATGAAAACATTAATTTTTTATTAGCAATGGACAGAAAAATAAGAGCTTTGCAGGTGGATTCTGTCTGGATAGAGGACTAGCAGAGTGCTCACAGTCAGCAAGGATCACTAGATGCTCTGTGTGATTGTAATGTGAATTTGTAATTTGTTCCTCAGAGAAAATGTTTTCTAATTAGGTAAAACATAATATTCATATTTTATACAAAAGTTTTTTTATTATATTGATCATGCAGATTTTTTCACAATGATTAAAATAAAGGGGGCTACGTACTGTGTTACTGAATTTATCTGAAGCACATTTCTGCAAGCCTACTATGCCACAATAATCTTCCATCTGTTCTTACAATAATGAATTATGTCTTTTGTTGTTAGTATCTTTGTTGCAGTAATAATTTCAAAGGTTTGGTTTGATTTTTTTTTAGTCTAGTAAACATAATTCAAGATTTTAGCAAGATTAGGATGAATAGAAATGACATTGTTATTTCAGTGCTAATGATCTAGACTTATGAGAACCATAATGCAGATCTTGTTTTCCTAAAACAAATCTTTGGTTGTTTCATGAGTCAGCATTTGGTTTCTAAAAAAGTCAGTAGTCTATAATTATGACTGACAGGCTGTTTATTCACCCCATTTTTAATGGGTAATCTAATCTCATGAACACAAATAAAACTATAAATATAGATGTATATGAGTCTTTATAGAGAACATCTAATATTCTCTGAGACACCTAAACTTGAATTTGTGTTGGAAAGTGAAAACTAAAGCCTGCTCTTGAAAGAGCAGTTGCAGTAGGTGTACAAAGATGGGTAAGGATCTGCATGGGTAAAATGTCTTGGGAATACTGAATAAGTAGATATGGTGATCAAACCTGTTGTTTTTTTTTTTTAATTCAACACCTTTTTTTTCAAAATGCTGAGAGAAAAGTTTCTAGTGTGATTCTTATTTGTTCCAAGAGCAATGGAACAAACTTCTACATGATCACAGGAAAAGTCTGTAAGCAAATAAATATTTTGCAACTGAACAAGGATCAGTTGAATTGGAATTAATTAATCTCAATTGTATATATTCCCACTGATGCCGCTGGTAAACTGAAAAGTTGTATTTGAAAATAATGGTATTTTAAAATATATTCAGTTGTTTTAAGTAGCATGTTCAAAAATTAGCCAAGAATTATATACTTTCTGAGTGAGAGAAGTGAAGTTCTGTTTTATTTTGTATTCAGCACTTACTTTGGCATTTAGCCTTTTAGGATGGCAGAGCAACAGCAGAGACTTTCTGCTGATTCTTTTGAGCACTCATCTGGGGCAAAATGAATGAAAAGACTGTTTTGTGGCCAAACTGAGAACTTAACTCTAAGAAAGGAGTTGAAATATTTCTCCCTGTTTTTAAATATTTTTAAAATGACGGGGGAATTTGGAGAAAGGAATTGGGACTTCCATTTTGATGCCCATTCACTGACCTGCTGTTAGCACCTCACGGTTATATTACACAAATGGCTTTGTACAATTTGCAGAGCTACCTACTAAACTGAGCTAATCTCGGCTGTATCACAGTCTGGGGCGTGATAACAGCACTAACATTATAAGCCTGAGTGAAAAGCACACAAAGTTTTTGATGAAATAACAGTATGCCTGTCCCTTGTGTACACTGAAATTCCTTCACAGCACTATTTATGCAAATAAGATATACAGTTAATTTCAGTTAAAAACATTTAATTACTCTACAAAACTGACTTCAATACTACATGCCCAGATATTTTAAATTATAAACCAGAGGGTTTGGAAATGTCTTTGACACCAGATAGTTTTTCCTTTTGGAACAAAATTTAATGTTTTTGCTGTTGGATGGATTTTGGGATTGAGTTCTCCCACTTGAGTTCATGTTTGTGGATGACTCAAAGCTGCGTGTTACAGTCAGCATGTTGGAAGGTAGGGATGCCATCCAGGTGTGAGAAGTGGGCCTGTGTGAACTTCAGGAAGTGCAGCAGGGCCAATGGCCAAATCCTTCACCTGGATCAGGGGCAACCTGAAGCTCAAATACAGGTTGGGCTGAGAATGCATTGAGAGCAGCCCTGGGGAGGAAAACTCACTTCTCTTGTTGGCGAGAAACTCAGCATGACCCAGCAATGTGCACCTGCTGCCCAAAACACCAAAACCATCCTGAGCAACATCGAAAGCAGCATGGCCGGCAGGATGAGGAAAATGATTCTGCTCTTCTGCCCTGATCTCCTGAGACCCCACCTGGAGTATTGAGTTTAGCTCTGGGGCCCCCAGTAAAGAAAGGTGCTGACCTGTTAGAGGTACAGAGGATGGCTACAAAGATGATCTAAGGGTTGAAGCACCTCTGCTGTGTGAAAAGGCTGAGAGAAATGAGATTGTTTTGATTAAAGGAGCAAAGTTTCTCTGGAGATATTATTGCAACTTTTGTACCTAGACTGAGCCTGCAAGAAGGCTGAAGAGGGACTTATTTTGCAAGAACTGTAGTGATAGGTCAGGAGATAGTGACTTTAAACTGAAAGATGATACCTTTAGATAAGATATTAGGAAGAAATTCCTCACTGTAAGAGTGGCGAGACACTGGAACAAGTTGCCCAGAGAAACTGTGGTTTCTGAGTTCTTGAAAATGTTGAGGGCTGGGATAGATGGGGCTTTCAGCAATCTGGTCTAGTGAATGGCACTGTGGCACATCCCTCTCTGTGATGGAGGGGGTTGAAACAAAATAACTTTTATGGCCTTCTCCAACCCAAACCGTTCCAAGACTGTGATTCTAAACGCAACTTGGTTTATAAAACGGACAAACAGATCATTTTTCAGTTCCAACATCTTCTCAGGTTACGAGAGATAATAATATATGACATTTTTTATGGCTCTGTGCAATTTATGAAAACGTATGCCTAATTTAATGTCCTCTTTTGGAGTGTGTAAAATTAAGATCTTGAACGGCCATTTTATATATAAGTTTTGTCTCTTTCAGGGTCGAAGGCACATATCTTAGTAGCTTCTGCAAACTGTACTTAAAGTTATTATATATTTTCCATTTAAATTCTGGTAAAAGCAATTGTGAAGCTAATATTGCAATTAGCTAATACCTAACTACTCTTGATATGCCTTTTGTTTCATTTTATAACTTAATACTAGTAATTTATAGCAGAAAATATTTATATTAATAACATTTTTTTCCTATAGTTGCATTTGGACTATAGTTGAGACTATAGTTGCATTTCAACTTAGGTGGTATTGTAGAAATATACAATAAAAAAGTTAAAACCAGTTTACCAATTCTGAGGTGCTGGTAGTCTATACACATGAATTGTGTACATTCATTGAATCCCTTTTTATTTAGTCTGTAGTTAAAACTTTACAGTGTATGAGAATCAGAAAGGTGAAGTTAATCACAGCAAAGAGGTGGATTTGGTTTGGTAAACTATCAAATGCTTTTGAAAAATAAAGGATTTCTAGCTTTACTGGGGGGCCCCATGGCATCGTGTAGATTAGGTTAAAAAAAGCAGTCACTTTAGAAGGCAGATTGAACTTTTCCTGGTTTTAGTATTCTACATGAGCTAGACAAACCGTAATTTGGGTTTGTATTTTTTTTTTTTTCATATTATAATGGGAGAGATATACATAACTAGAGGATAAAAAACCTGATGGAATGTTAATTTTGGATGTCTCTCAACAAAGAACTATATGTACAAGCTGGTAACTCATATAGTTTCTTACCTTCAGTGATATTCAGATGCTCATAGTGAAAGTGAAATAGTCTGGAATGAATAGGATAAGACACAACAGTCACTTCATATAAATTTATTTCAATATACATTTATTATAGTACAAAGTCTTGGAGTCCACAGCAGAGTGCTACTGTTTACATATAGTGAGCAAACTTTTTTTGAAATAATTTATTCAAAATATGTTAACCACATAGCTTTGGATCACATATGTGAAGAGTTGCCTTGCCTGTTGGATCATATATGAGAAGACAATAAAAGTTTTTAAAAATACGCTAATTAGTCATGAATATTCATAGGGTTTGGATTAACCATGCAAATTACATGATGCTATATTCTGTGATTAAATGGTGCAAGACATTCATATGCAAGTGTAAAGATTCCAAATTCAGTGTTCATGAAATGTTCGTATAAAACTGATGAAATTACCCATCAAAAATATTTATAATAAGGGTTTATTTGCATTTACTAGACAAATCAGGAAGACGGGTGTCATCTTCCTGGACTCAGCAAGAAACTTGTTTATTAGTAGGAGCAGTTATTCCTTGCATTGAAATGTTAACCTTTTGGAAGAAAAATATATGGTAAAGATAAGGCTTCATTAAAGATGCAAGTGCCACATATAGTGGATGTCTTTGTGCTTTGCAGTAAAATAATCAATGAAATTTATAGGATAGATTGAAACATATCTAAAAATGAGTTCTTTCTTAATCCTTGTCCTTAATACTTATATTGCTTTAATTTCATCTCTTGAAAGAATTGAAATACTCTTAATGACTTTTTGCTTCACTCTTGTAGCTTTGAAAGCAGACTGATATGGTCAAAATTAAAGACCAGGTCTTTTGTGCTAGCAACAAATTCTGATATTCTGACATATTAAGTGAAACATTTTAAAACTTTGTATTTTTACATTTATCATTAATTGACCTGTGTTGTCTGTGATCAACAAGGGCAAAGATTAGACAGTGTTTATCTGTACGTCGTCATGGGGATTTTTTCAGAGACGTTTATATAACACCTGTGCATATGAAATTTAGATCCCATGAGTCTGTTCATGTTTTAATCATGGATTTTACTTACACTTAAATATAAGTATTACACTGAGATGGAAATTAGATTAGAATTAGGATTAGAATTTTATGTTGTTCTCTTTACTTTTGTTTTACATTGGTTGTTTGAAATTATTATGGCTTTAGAAGACATTCTTCAAAAGCTAATTTTAAGGTATTTTCTCCTTTTTCAAAATGATCCTCTAAATTCTCTATTTGGTGTAATTTTCTGTCCTATTTTTGCTTGATGTAGTTACTGAATTATGTCATCCACTATTATATTCAAAGCAATTCTGAAATTTCAGAATAGTTCCTGGCCTTTTATGGATCAAGGTCTTTTTTCACAATTGTTTTGCTATAGAATCAACAATGTTCAAATAATAAGAATACTGTAAAAAGACTCCAACATGGTAGAGTGGACTGAATACAAATAGAGCACTAGCATGTTTCTGATCCAGAATGTAAGGGATAGAAATATTGTTATCTGCTTAAAATACATGACTTCTTCCATAATTTATTAACTGTTACATTTGTGTATTTTAATATATTATTCATTTAATAATAGGCAAAAATATTTTATCATATTTTTAAAAGGTTTTTTAACAAAGAAAAAAAGATGAACATCAGTGGTCTATTTAGGATCATTTTACGAAAAAAAATTACACTCCTGTAAAGGTGATGAATTTTGACAGAAAACTAGTGAATTTTTATGATTGGTTCTAAGTCATGCTTACTCTGAGATGGTGCAGATTTTTGTGTAACTTAGAATTTAAAAAAAAAATAACTCTGTTTAATTTAGAAAAGATAAATATTTGAAGAATATTGTAAAGGGAATTCACCCTTCCTTTGCCTCTCTACTCATTCTGATTTTATTTGTTTCATTACAACCCCATTTTAAAGGCTGTGCGCTATGCAATTGACTTCTGATTATATGGTGACCATAAATAAAAAAGAAACATGTTTTATTGTGAGTATATTGAAATCAATGTAATTTTACGCAAAAGCACACCAGGAAAAAATAAAAAAAATATGGTCAAACATCACTTATTCTTTTTTCTCTAAATTTTTTTACAGTAAAATGTTATCCCAATGATTAGAGTGAAAGCAGCACATTAAACTTTGTCAGACTTCTTAACAGAGGGGGAAAACAGGAAAAAAGTTCCTTAAGATGTATTCCTGATTCCAGGTAAAACAGGGTTAATTTATGCAGCAGCCAGGATGGGGCATGGCTAGGACACTGAGGTAATCCTCATTCCTGGGGGCAGGAACAGGAACTCTCTTCCTGTGGCTGAATAAATTCAGCTAAGGGAGTAGTCTGGTATTCCTCTATTGTTGAGGGATTTCTGTGTGAGTCGATTATTTTTTTGTACCCTCTGACAGCATCATTGCTGTTACAGTTCATTGCTCTTTCCAGTAAGATGGTCTTACCTCAGCCCATAATCTTTGCCTCTTGTGCCTTCAATTCTCCTCTTCTTCCTGGGAAGGGAGAGGGTACAATGAAACTGATACCAGACTACTGTACTAAATAAAAGATATAAGAATTTATTATGTCATTAATCATTATACATTTGGGGTTGCATTAGCTGGAGCATGCACAGCATTTATAGACAAAGCCTGTGCTCCAAGAAGTCGTTTTTAAGTTTTGTTTTGTTAAAATTTCCAAACAGTAAAGCATGCAAGAACCTAGTCATGAGCATAGGTTCAGCCATTTGAAAGGGTAGGCATCGTGCAGTAGTTAATAGCACTTAATAACTAGTGAATATAAGGAAATATGGTGCAGTTAATTTGTATGTTCAGCTCTGTGACATTGTTTGTAGTTCTACCACAGAAACATAAACTAGATTCAAATGTAATGTGTTAATTTTCTCTAGCTTATATATATCAGCACATTTTTCTTGGCAGGACTAGTTCCTCACAGCTTGCACAATATTCACCATTCCTGTGGAAGGCCTTTTGAAGGACCTAGCTGATGAATGGAAAGACATCAGAATGGTTTGGAAGGAGGGAGAAGGGTACTTAAGTAAAATAAAAATGGACACCAAATTTTGTAACTTACTTTTTAAACTCTGCATTTCATAGAAGTTGTCACTTAGAGAACATACTTGGTTTTGAAGGTATTTTCCCTCAGTGTTCTACAGTTTGCTACTGCATTAAATTTTCCACCCTTTCTTGATTGAAGACTTGATGTGGCTACCACTACACATGAATATGATTTAGATTGTCCAAACTGTGTGATCCACAGAACAACTTCTGTTCTGAAACTGGTCATAGGACATGATCATTCTATTTTTCTGTACCATACCTTTCATTTTTTAGAAGACATAGTAGTGGGGCTTGTAAGTTTTGTTTTAAAAGAAATAGGACTGAGAGGGACGTTTTCTGAAAACATAATTCTTGAATAGCAAGTGTGAAATCAACCATATTTTTCAGGGCAGATTATCATCTTGTTCATCTTGAATAATTAGGTTATGACCTGTAAAAATTACTGTTTGGGGTAATTTTGCAATTTAGAAAAAAGATACACAGTTTTTCAAGTGAGTAAACAAATTCCTAGGGGCTAATAGGTGAAAGTTGATGGATTGATCTGACTGAAATTTACTGCATTTTGAATACATATTTTGGTATAGTATAAGATATAGAATTAAAAAAGTACTGCCTTCTTCAGTCTGCACTTTAATATTTCAAACAAATTACTCCTTGCAAGAAGGTGTTATCTTGTATTTTTAAGTATGTATAGTAGCTACAAAATAGAAACCATTTAAATAACAGAATTTCAAACTCTCACAGATTTGAAAAATAATATGTTTATGTATTTACAGATTCAAAAAATAATTAGGGTGATTTGCTAATGATTTTCTAAAGCTAGTTTTCTTAAGATTTTCTGTGAAATCTATTAGACAAACTGATAATACCTAGCCAGTTCTTACTGTTGAATATTGATCTGATTTTTCTCAGTGCTAAACTTTTTTTTATTATTATTATTCTTTTTTAAAATTCTTTTTATAATTTTTTTTTTTTTTAATGTGGGAAATTGAGTACTGGTACTGGGTAATATTACCACAGTGAGTATTAGATTTTCAGAAGTTAAAAAGGAAAGGGGATTTGCAGTGATGGGTAAAGTGATGGTAAATCTGGATTACAGATGGGTAATTTTGGCACCATTTATTTCTACAGCATATTAAAAAGTGTAATATTGGATCTTAGCATATTCAAGAAACTGGGCAAGGGGGAGGCAGATCATCCTCTTGAGTGGGTAGACAGCAGGATGGGGACTGTAGGAGCAAAATCCCTCCCACTGAAAGTAAAGATCAGGTTCATGACCACCTGAGGAATCTGAATGTACAGAAGTCTGTGTGACCCAATGAAATACATACCAGAGCCTGCAGAAGCTGGCTGATGTATTTGCTAAGCCACTCTTCAAGATATTGGAAAACTCATGGCAGTCAGCTGACATCCCAGTTGACTGGAAAAAGGAAACACTGTACCCATTTTAGAATCCCTAGAAAGCTGGACCATGGGAACTACTTACGTGTCAGCCTCACCTCTGTCTGGGAGGATCAGGGAACAAACACTCCCAGAAGCTGTGGTAAGACACATGTAGGAGATGTGCAGGGAGGTGATTTGATACAGCCAGCACAGCTACACCAAGGGCAGGTCCTGCCTGTCCCATTCAGTGCCTTTCTATGAAAGAGCAACTTCATCAGTGGACAAAGGAAGAGGTACAGTTGTCATTTATCCAGACTGCAGTAAAGCCTTTGACACAGGCCCCACAACATCCTTGTCTCTAACCTGGAGAGAGATGGATTTGGTGAGTGAATTGTAAGATGCATTAGTGCTTGGATGTCACATCCATAGAATAATGGAGAACACCTCAGAGTTCTGATAGACTGAAAAGTGTTGTATCTCAAGGGTCCATATTGGTACCAATATTATTTAACATATTCATTAAATAGATAAACGGGTTGTGTACACCCTCAGCAAATCTGAAGAAGACAACAGGCTGACTGGTGCAGTTGTCATATCTGAAGGATGAGATGTCTTCCAGAGGGACCTGGACAAGTCTGAGTAGTGGGCCAATAAGAATCTCATGAGGTTCAACAAGACAAAGTGCAAGGTGCTGCACTTGGGTAGGAGCAACCCCTGGTATCAGTTCAGGCTGGGGATGAACAGATCACAGCAGCCCTGCTGAGAAGGACTCAGGGGTGCGGGTGGAGGAGAGGCTGGACATGACCCAGCCATGGGCACTCACAGCCCAGAGAGCCAAATGTGTCCTGGGCTGCATCCAAAGCAGTGTGGGCAGCAGGGGAGGGAGGGGATTCTGCCCCTCTGCTCTGCTCTGCTGAGACCTCACCTGCAGTGCTGTATCCAGCTCTGGGGCTCCAAGGAGAAATAATCTTTGTTCATGTTGGAACAAGTTCAGAATAGGGCCACCAAGATGATTAGAGAGATGAAGCACCTCTCTTAGGAGAAAAGGCTGAGAGAATTGAGATGTTAAACATGGGAAAGAGAAAGCTTCCGAGTGAGTTAACTGCAGAATTCCAGTACCTGAAGGGAACCTACAGATTAGACAGGGAGGAACATTTTACAAGGGCATGTAGTGACCAGACAGGGCATGAAGGGATTCAAACTGAAAGAAGGTGGGTTTAGAGCAGGTACTAGGAGGAAGTTCTTTGGATGCCCATCCCTCCCTGTGGAAATACTGCACACAGAACTACAGCCGGGATAGAGTTCTGAGGAACCAGTTCTAGTGGCAGATGTCCCTACCAGTGGCAGGGGGTTGGCAACAAGATGATCTTTGAAACTGAGGTCAGCAGTTAGTATTTGAAATTTAATATTTAAACATCATAAAAATAGAAAGCAAATAATAAAGCATTTTAATATTGCTACATGTTTCATGTTTCACTATTTTAGTCTCCTTGCAAAATAAATACTTGATTTCAATGATAGGTTTGGCTGCTGTGTCTATAGGTGATGTGAAATTTCAATTTTCTGTGAAAGATAGACTGTAAACTTGGTGGCAATCAAATTAAATATATTTCTAAACAGAAGGATGAAAAGATATATGCTGTTCAGTGAGATAATGATAATACGATGTTCAGTGTTTGCCTCTGTGGCACTATTGTATTGTTTTAGTGGACTGCATGATATTTTAATACAAAAGATAATTATAAGAGTTGGAATGATGTTCCTCTGCTCCCCTAGACCTCTTGCCTAAAAAAATGAGACTTTTGTGTACCTTCCGTAGATTAAAGGTAGGTATTCAGAGTGAAGTTGACTCAGTATTTGTGCTATTGGCAAACTTAGCATCAGAATGTTTAGCCAGGTAAAATATACATTTATTTTTTGTTTGAGTTGTGACTGTTTAAATGCTGCTAACAATTCAAGGTATTTATGAGATGTATTTTTTTTTCTTTTTTCAGCAGCTATAAATATTTTCTTTTGGGGGATTACTTGTATTTATACAAATATTGCATATATGTATATTTATATATATACATATTTATGCTTCCTTACATACCCACAGAAGTGTGTGTAGGTAAGCAGCTATATATATTTATCTGAGACAAGGGTAGTTCTATTATATTAAGAATTTCTTTTTCCTTAATAGATGGCAATGTTCAAAAGGAGAAATCTGTTGTTAGAAACAAATACTGTTTCTAGTACTGTGAACTCTGATCTAAAAATAAATCTATTAATTACAATATAAACTTCCTAAATTAAAACTCCTCTGAATAAACTGAAATAATGACGAGATCAAGTTAACTCAATATTGGTATGCTATATTTTCTTTCCTAATAACTTAATATTTATTTATATATTTATTTCTGTACAGGAAATTTAATTTTGCTTGCCTTTGAAAGTACAAATATTTTTTCTACCTGAAATCTACAAATCATGATTCCTTAAAAATTCACCCTATGACAGAAAAGTTTAATATCTAGAATCTGTAATTTTTTAATATGTCATATTTAGAGTTGGGCTTTCTCACACTCATTTTTCCTGTGTTTGCGCTTGTCGGAATGTGAAAAATTTGCATAAAGCCTCTCGGGAAAAGACAAATCCTTGTGTAACATTTCACTTGAAAGATCAGAAGGTATTTGAAAGCACATTTTTTTAAACTAGGCAAAGCATCCATTCTTAAGTGATAAAACAATGTTATTGACCTCTTTAGGCAACTTCAGAATGGAGGAATGTCACCCTAATTTCCCTCCCTGGGTGCATCTTTCATATGTACAGCCCTTTCTATCACTTACCTTCAAAAAAGTTGTCATGAAACCTTTCCATTGTTCCCAAGAATAACTCCAGGTTCCATTTAATGCTATTTTTTTTGTCTTTTATCTCTCTGAATCTTCTTCATCCCAAGGAGGCATCAGGTACATCTCTTGAAGTGAAATAGGCCATTAAATATCTCCCCAGGACAGAATACTTGTTCTTTATTAAGTCCATAAAAAAAGTCATAAAATAAAGATGTGGAAGACTACTTTTTTCTTGATAGGTCAGGGCAACCATCAAAGCAGCAGACATTGTATCTAACATCTTTCTTCCCTGGGGTGCATTCCTGAACATTCTACAAAGTCATAATTCTACAGGAGAAAGAATACTGTCCTCATTCGGGAAATTTTGAAGGCGCTAAATAGAATCATTTGGTGTTATGTGGCTATTTTGATATCAAGCTATACAATAGCATAGTCTGTTAGGTTTTTTAAACGTACTTTAGAACTGAATCCTTCTGCTTGTACTTTTTAAATAAAATTTAAGATATATTTAAAGCAATGTTGTACATTCTTATGCAGATACATGGTTAATTAAATCACTTGTGCATTCATTTTTCAATGCAAATACATAATAGGATTTTCAAATAATTCTTAAAATTGATTAGACACACAAAAAATTATATCTGTCTGGAACCAAACTTAATAAGGTCGTTACATGATATATATACTCTTGCTTTATATGATAAAAAGCTAGAAAAGGTAGCTATTTGACATTTGTACAGTTTCATCTCTTTGTAGTCTCCTAATGGAAATTTAAACTTCTGAGTAATTCCTAAGTAATTCCTAGTAATTCCTAAACTAAAATGTCGAAATTCTAGTTTTTAGATAAAAAATCAGAACATAATTATGAAGTGGACTGTAACAGTATAAAAAGCAAAACATACAGCTAGGAAATTCATAGGAATGGAAATCCATCCCTCCTCTGTGCACGGGGAACTTATGAGGGGTAGGGAGAATGGAGAAGGAATATAGGTAGGCAAGAGGAAAGACTGGCTAAACACTGAAGAAATCATACGTAATATAATAAAACCATGGGGCAGATGGGCGTGAAGTTTATTTTATTCTACAGACTCCTAGCTGAGAATAAGAACTCACTATTAACTGACGACATGTATTTATTTTTAGTAAAACCCATAAGAGAAGGAGGAAGGACAAAAGGGTTTGGTTTGTGTAAATCTAGAGTGCACAGTAGATGACTGGGATGATAGCACCACAGTGATAATGCAAATGGAACTATTTTCATTACATTTATCAAAGAAACCTTGGAAAGGTGGAAAGAATCTAACAGGCTGCACAGCTGCAGAAGGTGATTATATACCCATTTTCATGAGGAACCAAGCAGCCAGGAAAATACAAAACTGGCAGAGAGGAAAAGGATTTTGATAACAGAGCTGTATTTTGTTATTATACATTTTGAATGGCAATGAACCTGAGAGCAAACTTGACAGAAAATTGTGCAGAATCCCTAAACGGAGTTGCCCTCAGGGAGTACAAAATTGAATGATACATAACAGTATCTATAGTGCAATAAGTACACAGTATGCTTGATGAGTGACAGGTATATTACAGACATTAATTAAGTTAACAGGAACGAAATCCTGCCAGCTACTGAGCATTTCATATGGCCTGATAGCAACAAATCCCTCTCACTGACTTTTTAACAACAACAGCAACAGAAAAGTTCAAGATGTGTTTCTAGCTTCATCACAGGCACCAATTAGCTGTTCATGGTGTCTGTTTTTCTGCAATTTTCAAGAACAATTGCATCATTAGAGCATTTAAAATGCAGTGTCAACAGGAAATAGAACAATAGCTGCAAGCAAAAATATTACAAACCACAGAGCCATTATGTTTTGGTTTTTTGGCCTAGTGCAATGTGTCTGGGAGAGAATTTTTTTCTTTTTCTTTTTTTTTTTTTTTTTTTTTTTTTTTCTTTTTTTCTTTTTTTCTTTTTTTCTTCACTGCAAAGAGGAAATGGAAAATGAGGCAGAAAAAAAAAAAAACAGATTTAGGAGTGCATCTCCTAAAGCAGTCCGAGAGGTCCATTGCCATTTTCTTATTGCTACTCAGTACTTTGTTTTTAATGTTTTTTTAAAGAAGTTACACCCTCCTAAATTATTTTAAAGAAACTTAAAAAGATTGTAGTCTCCCAAAAACACAGCGAAGCAGAAGTTATTCTGTTCCATTTGCAGAAGACTGGGACACAGTTGGAGATGTCTCTTTTAGGGTGTTTGAAACACCTGAAATTGTGTATTTTTTTCCCAGCAATCTTACCAGTGTAAAAGCCCTGAGATCCTCATTTGGCTTAGATTAATAACTCATCTCCCTCATTTTCTAGGTTATATGAGCAGACAGTTTTATCTAAGGCTTTAATCCAATTCTCTTACATTCCTAGTTCAGATTCCTTTGTTCTGTATAGGGTCAAATGGTATTGAACATGAAAATCATGAATCCTCAGCAGTCTCACTTACATTTTATGAGACAAACCTATCTTTCAGTATCGCAAATTAAAGACACTTTTAGGTTAAAAGGTGCAAGAACTGAGATAGCTGTAGAGTGGCACACTGTGTCAGGTATTATCAATGTGAGGACTTTGTAAACCATCAGTTTCATCTAGACTGTCATATTTATTGTCTGCTGTGGCACCTACATCTGTTTAATCCCTACATGAACACACTTTCGTTGCCTGAAGTATGGTAATAATCCTTCCCCTAGTTTGGTGTGGTACTGGTCCATTGTGTTGTGTCTTTATTGAACACCTTCATTTCTTGGGTAACAAACTATAGTCAATAATTTTTTCCCTCATTATTTCTCCTTTCTACCCAGAAATTAAATACATTTTTTTACATCACCCTTCCATTTCATATTTTTCAAGGTGAATAATAACAGAATCCTCTGTGGGAATTTTTGTATGAGGACAATATCAAAGAATCTCTTCTTGCTCAAAGGTTCTTTAGATTACACCTGCTACCTTTTTATTCTTCTGTGTTTTTTTCCAGTAGTGGGGACTACAATATTCAGTTCAGACTATAATAAAGTTTTCATACATTTGGTCTGCCATCACTTAACTCTGAGCTTACTTTCAAAAGCTCTTGCCAAAATTCTCCCTGTATTATTTTATACCTCATAAAATCAATTATTGTGGATGCACACTTTCATTAACTTCTCCCAGATCTTTTTTGGTGTGTACTGACTGAATTTCACTAGCATTTTTTCACTGTCTCAGAAATGAGTGATCACAGCGAGGCCAATATCAGATAATTTTCTCAGACTTCTTAATTGCTTCAGTTTATTGTACCCTCTATTTGTATAAACAGGGCTCTTGAGTGGCTTCTCTCCACTCTCTTTTCCCAGTCCTATAAAAATACCACAAAACAAGTTAAATTGTAATACAAGCACTTACAACTTTCTTTGGCTAATCTTCTAATTTTCTGAAGGTAACCCAGTCCATTCAAAATGCAGTCCTTGGCCTGAATAAAGCCAAGACACATAAAATATTTCAGATCGTTACTGTATTTTTGGACCCCTGTTGAATGCAGCACTTACTGGGGAAACGACAGAACAACCTTTTAATGCTGTCATAAGAGGATATAAAGTCCACTTCAGCTGAGAAGCTGAGCTGCTATTATGTCAAGAAACTAATGTAAAACACAGAATATTTCTAAGTGAAGTGTATTTTAAACATTCTGAGGATGTATTTTTACCACTGAATGTACCAAATGCTGTACAAAACAGTATTTAAAAAATAAGTTTAATCTGTAATACCACACAGAGTCTTCTGCCCCTATTCTTTGTCATTTATTTAATCCCTCATGAGATCTGGATTAAATTACAGTTAAACAGCTCCAATGAATCTATCAGGGAAACATTATCTTCTGTTTGTTGTGTTCTCTTTAGATTTCTATGTACTATCTATAGCATATCCCAGAAGGTGGACATGTCCTTGGGGACCAGACTGAAGGATTTTTGACAATTTTTTTTACCATAGATACAGAACAAATTCCCTATTGTAATATGAATGACATAAAACAAAAGAGATACAATGGTTTGCATGTGTAGAAAATTAGGGTATATAAGTAAGCTGGAGTCAGCAGGCAAATATTAAAACTGTGGCTGTATTAGTATTTCATGGTTCATATTTTAATGATGCGTGCACTTATTTTGTGTTGTTCAGGGCAGAAATTTGTTACATTCCACTCACACTTGAAGTTTGAAACATGGTTTTGAAAATGTAGGACACTACATGCTAAAATGCTTAATTGATGAAAGAATCTATCATTACAAGTCATATGTGTTATCAGGGCAAGAAAGACTCTAGAAAGACTTGTATAAGAAAATGGAAAAGCAATCAAAGAATAATGAGACACCCATTAAGGTGTATTGTATCCAGGAAAATAGTATATGGAAGTGTAGACTTATCAGCAATTAAATTGGACTGATGGAATCTACTTAATTATACCGACATTTGGAGTGACCATTCAGCCAAAGGCATGAATTCCTGTAGGGATTTTGATAATAAGGTCTATGGCTATGAAGAAATCTTATTCACCCATGTAGGTGTTAATGATCACTCAATAAATTCTGATGAGTACTTTCAGCAGTAACTTAAGCTGTAAAGGAATTACCTAAGCAACAAATTCTAATATGAAAGCGGGTTTTGCCTTTGGTAAGGCATCTCTACATTCAAGTGTTTGAAATACATAGCATATAACTGACCAAAGGACACTATGATCAGCAAGCATCCTTCAGTTATTCCTGTCATAAAATGAAAACTATGTAGTACACATTTCAGCTGTGCTTTCAGTAATACATGATAGTTATGTTTAATACAGTATTAAAATGTAACAGGATTTGGTTTGGGTTTTACTGGTCTCAGGCGATAATGTGATTCAGTGAGACTAGTAGACTCACTACTCTTTCAACATATCAAGTTGTAAAACAACAACAAAAAATATTAGAAGTTCACTGCAAGGCATTATTCTCTATAAATCTTCATATGGGTTAATCTAGCCCATATATGTGATTTGCCCAAAGAAAATATAGACGTGTGTGCTTCTTTCATTTCACTTACTGCTTTCCATTGCAATTCCTAGTTCATTTGCTCACTTTTAGCCTTCTTAGGGTAGAAACATGGTTTCAAAGACCTTCTTATAAGAGTTATTTGCCCATAAATGAATACCTGCAATCCTATGAATCTTCCCTACTGAAAGGACTTTGTAGAGGAAAAACTGTCTCAAGAGAAAAATTTTCTTTGCAATGAAATTGTTGGAAAAACTTTGAAACTTCCCTATACTCTATTGACATCAGTATTTGTAGTTTTCCAAGGTCATTGTATGCAAACAAGTTTATTACTGGCTGTAAATATATTTTATATTTATGCTTGATTTCAGAGGCTTGACAGAGGTTTTGTTTGATTCATTTGGGTGGTTTTTTTGGTAATTTTTTCTATTGCTTGGGTTTTTTTTGCCTGAAACCAGTCTTTCTGATCTAACACCAACATGTGTCAATTCTGTAAGTCCACAGACTTTGATACTAGTTTTAAAATTACTTTCAAATACCCTAATATTTAATTAGATAGCAAGAAAATAGAATTCAAGCATGTGGTATGAATGCTGTAACAATAATTTGTCTTCCTTGATGATGTACAGAATACAACAGTTCAGCTATGATTAAATTAACCAATAGCGTTTTTACCAATAAATTAGGTTTAAAATTTAGATTTCTAAAATACAGTTAATATCAAGAACTTTTAGCTCTACACATACTGAATCATTTCAGAATTTTTTCAGTTTCAGTGTGCAAAGTGTGGGAAAATTGTTTGGAAGCACAGTGTCCTCATCCGCAATCTCATCTGTGTCCAATTCTGCAATCTTCAGGGACATTCTGGTGGTCTGTTGTTTATTATGGCTTACATGTATTTCAGGATATGAATATATGTGAACTCATTCTGTCTGTTTCCAAACTGTTTTTTTTTCCAGGGGATATTTTGATCTTATTACTAGATATTTCTCTGTATTACTAGAAAACCTGGGAAAGACTGTAAAAACTATAAATGTTCGCAGCATTTTAAAAATCAGTTGCCATGTTTGCCCTTTTCTGTAAGAGTAATGCTCAGCTAAAGGGAAAGAATAAAAACAGATGTGACTTGAAAGAGTTGATTTTCAGAAAAAAAGAAAAGCTGAAATTAATGGATAGCCCACATGCATATCCTTCAGACTAGCACAGTGCTCAGAAAGCGAATGGGGAGAGATTTGCACATATCCACTAAAACCCATGTAACTATTCTCTTAGAGCATAATCAACAATTTGTTCACACTGAATTTTGAGCTTGTTTGTAGTTCTGAATTCAGAGGCTGTTGTGTGATGATCAGCAAGATATTAAATTTAAGGAACAAAAAGTTGTATTTTTTTAAACTAAGATTTGCTTCTCAATAATAATCTTCCATTTACAGTGCTCAGTTTTGAGTAATACATATGGACTGACATGACTGCTACTACCAGGGAAGTTCAGAATATCATTTATGCATGGAATTTCTCTCAGATTTCTGTTTTGTTCTCAAGTTTGCATATGGTATTGAGAGGAATTTTTGGCTTTCAAACTAATTGAACAGACTAATTTTTATTCTTTATTTCAATCCTGCTTTTGTTGACAGGTTTTAGGTGCTCAGTCACCTGATGCTGCTCAGGATCTTCAAGTTAAGCCCAAGTGAGGAAGCATTCAAAGCATTTTGTTATATTTTAAAGGGGACATTTTGAAGATGGAATAATGCAGAATATACTCACCTTGGATTACTTTCCTCTTAAACTTTTTTAAAATTAAGTTTTAACTCTGAAAGTATTCTATCTATGAGAATTGGGTAACTTTTTTAAAAACAGTTTTTGAATTTAGAGTTTAGTATCCCTTATTTCTGGCAGTTGTGCTTGGAACTTTAACACAGTTTCCAATGTTCCTTTGAAAGCTAGGTTTTAAATGCAATTAGTTTTCATAGTACTGGAGCTGGCAAATGGATGTACTTTAAATATGGAATTTTAAATATATATTTATATATATTATGTATATAATTTTATAATATATTTATTTATTTTTATAGGTACTGGTGGTATTACAAAGTGCCTATTACTAAGTGATATTACTGCCTTCATATATACACTAGTGGGTTTTATTTTTCACTGTGTCCTGTCCTTTGGAAATGAACTGTGTATTCCAGCTCACGTAATTAACATTTCTGGCCTTTTAATCCCATTTCTTTTCATACAAGAAGTCTTAGCCAGTGTGAATGGTTCTACTCGGTGCACTGAACTTCCTCATCTGATTCTAAACCAGGGTGGATCTGTGGACTTTGCCTTAGCAAAAAAGCATGCAATTGCTTTACCAGTTTTTGTTAGTACAAATTTAGATGCTTGCAACTTAGATCCTTAATGAGTTTCTAGAGGGAGTTTCTAGAACGAAAAAAAAAGCTGTGAGAATGATTTATAACTTACAAAGGAGGTCATAGATAGAGGCTAGGATTTTTCAGAGTCCCCAGAGCTAGTTAAGGTGGAATTTTTTAGTAGTAAATACTGTTGAATTAAACAGTAGTAAGTGAGACCTGATAATCTATATTAAAAATAATCCCATTCACATGTTAGCCCACTCTAGTGCCATATAACTCTTATTTAAATAATCTCTGAATCTCGGAAAGTTTCTGAAAAAACCTCTACAGTAGGTAAACTTACCATGTTTCTTCCTTTTGCATGGTATTCCAGGAGAAATTGAGAATAATTTGTTGAGGAAATAAATATACTTTACCAAAAAGTGAAGAAAAAACCCCAACCCCCCCCCCAAAAAAAAAAACCACCAAAAAAAAACCCCCAAAAAACCCAAACAAACAAAAACTACAAAAAAAACATAACAAAACAAAATAAAAAAAACCCAATCAGCAACAACAACAAAAAAAAAAAAACCAAAAAACCTTTCGTAACTTTCACTAAAATATGTCTAAAAATCAACCATATATATTTCTTATACATAGGAATGCACTTAGATGGCATGATTGATCTGTTAGAAGCATTGAGTTGCAGAATATTAGAATCATTTAGGTTGGTAAAGACCTTAAGACCTCTAAGTCCAACCACTAACTCAACACTACTGAGCCCAACCATGTCCCAAAGTGTCACATTAAGAGTTATGTTTTTGCTGATCTGGACTTTAAATATGTGCCAGAAGCTGGCTCCGAAACCATAAATGATCATGTGCTAAAAAGGCTGTTATACAGCAACCAAAACAATGGAACTGAAATTCCATTAGACAATGGAATAAATATTTCCAAAATGGGGGGTTTTTGCCAAATGTACAAGTACTTTTTTTTTTCCTTTATCAGAGATTAATTTTAAATGTTAAGTCAATACATGCCAGAATGTAGGACACTATGAAATGTAATAGGAATATTCTGTGATTTTTATTGGTCGCTTTATATGGGAGTAAAAATTTATGGTAAGATCCGAACAGCCAGGGTGGGATCTCAAAATTGGACAGTGTTGTTGTAGACTGAAGCGAGCCTGTCTTCTATGAAGCTACATCATGGCTACAGTCACTTGGAAGGTGAAAATACTACATCAGGTGGTGATCACATTCAAGATCCTTTAGAAAATTTAACTCTTCAAAACTGAATTTCTTCAGTTATGAACTTCATAAAATTCTTTATTTGTGATTTGCAGAACATCTAAAGGAAACATGAGGCTTACAACGTTAGAAGGCACTAACTGTAATCTTCTGTTATTCTATTTGGAATGTTTGCTGTCATTTTAATTTAGAAGTTTACTATAAATCGTGTACAATCTTAAAAGACTTTAGATAAGTACTGTAATGCAGAAAATAGTATTTGCACTTGACAGAAAAAAATAATAAATTAAAAATGAAATAATTTCCAAATTGCCAGAGTGAAGTAATGAAAGAGCTGAAACCAAACCTTTAGAATAAAGTGAGGCAGAAATATGTGTCCAGAAGAAGACAACTTTTTTGTTATTGTTTCCATAGCTGGTTGGGATTCTTTTTTCTTTCTTTTCATTTTTTTTAAGGTGGAAAATGAAGGGTTTTGATGCAGATTTTAAACAGATGTATTTGGAAATGCTCATCTTTTGTTTCCTGTTGAACAATAATGCAAAATCAGGGATACAAATGTTTCCTATATGTCTTTTTTCTTGGGTCAGGTAAATTAGTCAGGAAATTATTGAGCAATCCTTCTACAAAACTAAGTAATCTTGAATGACTGTAGATACCTCTTGTCTACAGACACAACTATTTTGCAACACATGTGTATGCCAGTAGTTTTTTACCATGTTTTTTCTTTTATTTACTTCAATGGGCTCAGGGATGATTTGGGCAATGAACTTAATACTGTCTCTGAAATATTTTGAATCTTCAGAAGTAAGATGGATGAAATTGAGCCAGCAGTATAAAGTGCACTGCATCCCAAAAAACTGAGCAGTGAAATATCTGGAGAAGAGTTGATGCACCAGGTTGTGATGAACCATCTAGGAAATACCATTTGCTGTGCAAAATTACTATTATATTTTCAGCTATAAACAGTCTAAGTCTAAGATATGTGTAAAGTGTAGTACTTGTCCACAGCTCCTAACTATATAATAGTTCAGGTAATGTGTAGGCATAAATCATTCCACAATGATTTGTTGACAATGTTGGCTTCAATTCAATCATCAATTCGGCTGAAGACTTTTATTATTGCTGTGCTCATCTGCACAGAGGTTTCATGTAGTTAAATAGCTATGACCTGAGAATTGTAACTGTAACTGTTAACTGTTTCCTACTAGTCTTAAAGGAGAAAGCACTGTTCCAAATATGAGAAAAACACATAAACTTTTAATTACATCTTCATTTTAGAAATTAATTATGAATATACCCTTTCATCCAAATTGTACAATAATCCTTTATTTAGGTTAAAGCATTTTTAAAATTGCTATCTTTGAAAAAAACATTTTAGTACTCCTCATGATGTAATTATGTTGAGTGTTGCACATATAACTTTTACCATTTGGACTCATTTGGGTGTTTTTAACCACGATTTTTCCCTCCCTTCCCTTTTACTAAGAAAACAAATGTGTTGTTGGCAAGATGACGCACCAAATTTTGTTGTAGAATTGACACTCCTCTTCCTCTTAATAGTGACTCATATAAGTGCATGGCAAATATTTACTCCCACAGAATCAATTATTTTACATGACTGCAAAAACTGGTGATTGTGTCTGTGACATAAAAAGCTCTGCTGGAAAACAGGAATGGAACAGAAATTGAATAAAGTACTTGGGAGCTGTGACAAAGCTGCATCAAGTATTTGTGTGTAGTTTCATAACTGCCTTTTGTGACTAATTAAACCTAGTTAGATTTTGCTTTGCCAGTTCTGTTGAATCATAAACAGCGGTTCACACAATGGACTAGTTTTCAAAATGGTCTAAAGTACACATACAAAAGTGCACTTAAGAGTGAAGACTGCAATGTGATTCTCATAATAATAGCACTTTGTATTGCCATAGTAGATTCCATTAGCAGATATCACTATACTTTGAAGTTACTAATTACCTGAGTTCCTTAGAGAAGAAATGTTGCTATTCTTGCTTCACAACACATGAAAGAGAGACTAAAGGTAACAGAAGTTACCCAGACTCCAGTGATAGCATAGGTGTTGGAGATGTGTATCAGGAAGGAAAGTATGTGATTTGAGGCACTTTTCTTTTTATTGACACTTACATTCAGCTGGTTTCTTATTGCCAGTTAGCTGGACACAACAGGGAAATTACTTATTCAGTCTTTTTAAGGTTAGAACAAGTCATCTGTGCAGGTCCACTTCACCAAACTTACTAGCCCTTTCCTTCCTTACTCTATTCACAGTTATGCTAAACTTTGTAACCCTTTCAAGACAATTGCTTCCAGGCTATATTTCTGCTTCAGCAAGCTTGGAAGCTGATAAGCTTTCCCATTGGCATTATGCAGTATGCAATATGTTGTATAGCATGAGCAAAAGTGGAAATAAAATTTTCCCCCCACTGCCTTACAAAATCATTACTGAATTTAAATCAACCTTCCCAACATTCCTTCCACAATAATTCCAACTTGTTCTGATGCTAGCATGTTCAGATAGCTGTTCTGCAGAAAACTGATAATGACTGCATACTTTAAAATCCATATAATAATGGCAGCATGCATTTTATTTTATGTACCTTTTGGAATGGACAGTGAAATTACCTGTTACCTGAAACCCTCTTCCTACTTATAACTGTACCCTTAAAGAGTAAAGTGTACCCCACCTACCAACCCTGATACAAAGGCATAATCTTCTCTAAAATTTGTAAGGATCATCTGGGAACCATCTTTGTTGCTTATCCCCTTTTCGTTCACCCAGCTAATGAACGAAAAGGCAATCATAGCTTTACAATTAGAGAGATGCATCTATAACTGAGATGTAAGGAATGAGTCTGCAGGAGTGGGAGACAAGGGGAGGACAGGGCTGGAAGATCAGTACATGGAACTGAAGACAGCAGAGTGCTACAAATAAGTGATGTGTATCCTGTCATATTGGAAGGAGGAGCATGCTGATTTATGAATGTTTGAGTGTGACCAAAGCATACTTTACTGATTCAGGTTTCATACACAGTGATTGCACAATTGTACTTCTTTACTGCAGCTTGTTTCTCTGATTTTTTTTCCCTCCATCCTTAATATTCAAGGAGCTTATTAACTTACTGCATTCCCCAAAAATACCTGATTCCTTGATATGGCAAACCTCCTTTCTAGTATAAGTGCAATGCTATACCTGTCTTACTGAAATTGTAAGTGGATCTCTATCTAAAATAGAACTATTTTAACAGCATCAGTGGACCCAAAAATGGTCTTTTAAGCAGGATCTATTTCAACTTATTAGTTTTTTCCCTGAAAATTAGTATTAACCACTTAATGGATCTGTAATGAATAATACTGCTGATTATGTGGTATATGATACATTTTATGAGAAACCAGGAAAACTTTTTATCATCAAACTGTTTGAATGTTCCTTCTTACGTATCAAAATTTGGATCTCCTTTACAATTTCACCTGAAAACCAAACCCATTTGGTATAGATTCTTCTTTTTCCCCTCAAACAATCTGAGTAAGGATATATGGATTCCTTTAGAGAAGGCATGTTTAAATCCAAGGTTTTCCATGCATGACAACACATATCTTGTAGTGTTCAGAGTGAATATGTTCAGAGAGACATTAAAAGAGATTATTGATAGATATTTCCATCAGCATAAAGGGGGATAAAATGAAAGAGAATGTATGTATGTTAATTCACAGTAGAAATATTACTTTTGCTAGGTAGTATTATTTTACTAACAAAATATATGTTACATCAGTAGCCCTAGGATTACTTTTTTATGCTAAAATACTTATTCAGTATTTTACTTCAATATCTACATACTGATTAGGGATACAAAGATAATTGATTTGGGGAAATGATGGAAACATATATTTTGACAATTTGGCATTCACCATGCTACTTCAGTTCAAGCAAATACTTGCCACAGTTGTGGATTAAAAGAGTATGAAATATTTGTCATATCAGTAATATAAATTTGGCAACTAATAACAAAAAAAAAAATAAATCTTCACAGTGTGATATTTTCATGGATTCTAAAGACAATCAGGAGAATATGAACATACTCAATTGCTTGTTTGAGATGGTTGTCATTTAACCTTATGTTTGCATGTTACTTGTTTTCACAAAAAAATCTAGTCACATTTCATAAAAATACAGTCATATAAACACGTAGCTGCATAAAACTATCACAGAATGATTATCTAACAAAATGATTAATGTCCTGATATGTCCAAGGAGATCTGTGGTGTGCTGGAAAGGAATGGAGTTAAAAATGAAATTTGTAAATATTGTGACAGTTTGACTGTAAATCAGATAGTTACTTTCACAGCAAGTATAAGTAAGGTCTCAGGAGATGGAATTATTGGTGTCAGGAAACATTATTCATTATCTTCCATGGTCATCTTTACCTTGCAGTACTTGCAAGCCCATTATTATTTTTTTGTCTTCTCCAACTAGGAGAAGTTAAGGAAAAGCTCTGGGCTGATTCCATGACATTAAATTCATGTATAATAATGAAAATTAACAGTTTTGGTTCTGCATGTTTGTACAATAAATAAAAAGATGCTCTCAGTAATTTGGATCATGTAATTAGCTCATACAGATGAATGCCTATGCAGTCAGATATGTTGCATTCTAAAGCCATTGATTTCTAGGAGAATGAATACTGGAAACAAAAAGAAAGCAAAAAAAATTCTACTGAATTAAGTCTAGAGGAGTCAGGGTCACTGTCTTAATAACTGATGCTGTATCTAGAGGTGTCACTAATATGATTCACAGGAGAATTTCCACAGAATTATGGAAAATATTCCTTCCATCCCAGAAGTAAAAGGTCTGCCTTAGTCTTGGAGATAGTAAAGCAATGTGTTTGGTAGATCATTCAGAAGAAATTTCAATTTTTTAAATGACTCTTTTTGTGTAATCTCCTTGCTCACTTCATTTACATGTCTCTATTTCTTCAAGGTGTGCTTTTTTCATTCTTATTAGGTACCTCCTGTTAATCGTTCTCAGTTTTGACTCCTTTGCCCCTCTGTACCTTCCCCTGAACAGCAGAGTAGTGTTCATAATTCTTTTTGGCAAGGGTAAAATTGGCTTCCCAGAAGAGTTTTCCAACAGGATACTTCTTACTAGGGTGTTGAGCTAGGCAGTGAGGGAACACAGTATGCTGAACACCGGGAACTGAAGGACCAGATGAAATTTTTCAGTGCCAGTCTAGTCATCTTCATGCAGTCTTCCATGACAATATTTATTACAGGGAACTGAAGTAACACAAAAAGCAGTTGCTTTGCAGGCTTATTCACTGTTTCTGTAGATTTTAATCCACCTTTCTTTGTCTATGGCTTCTTATTTCCTCTGCTTAGATGTTGCTAATCTCACTTCCCTAGGGAACTTCTAAAACTGACAAATCACATTGTATGTATGTCCACCTGTTTATTATTTTACTGGCACATAGCAAGTTTAAATTTCAATTCTTGTATTATTCATGAAGGGGACATTCATTGAAGATTAATTCCTAATTTACTTTGATACTCTACTAAAAACCTCAGCCTGTACAGCTGTAAAGCCTCATGCATTTTTGCAGTTAAAAAACCCCCACACATTACTCTAGACTAAGGAATAATTTGAACTTGCATGCAATTTTAATTAATTTACAGAGGTAGATGAAGTTTTTACATTATTTCTCAACAACTACATTAAAAAAAAAAAAAATGCAAACACAGTCTGTTCTTTCGTTAGGCTTCACCAAAAGGTACATGGCAAATAAATTTCTTCACTAAGTAATACATGCTTCACCATCAACCACTCTGAGTTTCAAAGTGATCAATTGCACAATTCATAAGGCAAAATCTCATTTTGATCTTAGTGTATACTCAATCATACCTACCACTTGTGATACAATATCTCTGAAGTGATATGAATTTAAAATGAAATTTAAAAAAGCTATTGAATTGCAAAGAATATGATAGATCACAAAGGGTCATGAGTATTATTAGAGGGATAAACCTCAAAGAGCAGTGTTGGTATGAGAGATTTGTTCACCATCATCTTATTTTTTTGTTAGGTATCCAGTTTTGCAATACTTTTAAGAAGCTCCTCTCAAGAGATTCATCTGCCTCCTTATAATACATTTTCTACTTAGACCTTGTCATATTTGTGAGCTAAGGTTTCATAATTTTAAAAATGTTGCAGTTTGCAAACAATTCCAGGTTTACAAAGAAAATTATATAAAAAGTGGAAGAATACAAGAGTTAAAGTGATTCTTATCTGGGTAGATAACACAGGGAGAATCTGACAACATGCAGTTTCGGGTTTAATATATTTTATTACTTTAGAAAAATTTTTCTTTTCTTAAATATTTTCTGTTTCATCTTCTATCCTTATGCCATGCTTAATTTTAGGAGTAGAAGATGCAATGCAAAATATTTAAGAAAATGCAATATGCTTTCCACGAGGACAGGAAATCCTCCCCAACCATAAGTAGCATTTGGAAAAATATGAAATCTAGTACTGCGTGCAACATGAGGTAGAGATTTAACAGCCTTCTAGAGACTATGTGTTTTTGAAGTGTTTTACTACTATTAATTTATCATTAACATGTAATCCTACCATTTAGCAGTTTTGCATTTTTAGTCGGGCATGAAAGATTTTTGTTGTTAGGTTTGGGGTTGACGAACGGAGAGAATTAAACTACAGAATTGCAGTCATGGTTCCATTATCCACATTAAGGCCAGCTATAACAAAGCCAATTATAGCTGGGAAAATGAAAAATGTAATTATAAAATGGTCACTTTGATTGCTTTTGCATTAGACATTTTACATCAGTTCTTCTCTAAGTTTCTTTGACCTGGGCTTTTCTTTTCCAGTTGTGGGGTTTTTTTGCGAGAGGGTTAAAGGGCATTTTTGGGTTAGATATTTTTATTGATTTCTTGAAAAGAGACTTCAATCTAAGGTATTGTTAATTTGACTTATTGATTTGATGGGATAGGGAAATGTTTATAATTGATTATAAGGTAATTGTCTTTCCTCTACAGATAGCTACAGATAGGTGGGAGATTAATTCATTAATCCCTATGATTTTCCTCTGTCACATACAAAGGTGTCGTTGTTATCTCACAAGTACATCTATACAGTTAAAAATATTCATGCACTTGCTAGTTTTTATTTATGAGTTTCCTGTTCTCTGAACTGCTTCCATTACTGCATAAGAAACTTATCTAGATTTTTTTTCTGTGTGTAAGAAGCAGAACACCAACTTTTCTAACTTCTTTCTATTGCCTTATGGACTTCCTTATTAGCAGTTCCTACACAGAGATTCCTGAAATAAACAAATTTTGCAGAAGTGTTGTTATTTCTCACTATGTGAAAATTGCAGATTTAGGTTTATTTTTTGTTTTCCTATACAAAGAAGGAAAGTCACTTATCTCTACAGATTTAATATTTTTATTTGTTCTGTTTATCTGATTTTATATTTGTCTAAATCATTTTGTCAAAGTCTAAGGCAAATTAACAGAAAATACTTAACCAGAAATTATTTTTATCATATAAAGGGAAATTAAAATATTGCTGGGGGATGGGGGGCAAGAATCATCTCAGAATGAATAATGATACCATCTCTATATTTCTGAATTCTTTTTTTATTTTCAAATTTTGACCCTATGACTAGGAAAATACATTTCAAAATACCCTAGAAGCTTCAAATTTACCAAATGTCTTAGGCAGGTGGAAGACTTCTGAAAGAAAAGCAACATTTTTTTTCACACTTTCAAATTGTGGTGACTAAACCACACTTAGATTATTCTAAGTGTTTTGCAATTACTTAAGTTTTAAATAAATGATGTGATTCAGCATTCAAACTGAAAAATTTAGGCTCAGTATTTGCAATATTTTTCTGTTTGAAAAATCTGTTAGAATCATTGAAGATGTGGGGATATCTTCATTTGATTCATTTGATGCTACACTTGATAAAATGCTTGAAAATAAAATGTAGAGAAGAAATCTGAGTTGAAAGAGGACGTAATCATCGAATAAATCTTCCTGGTTTTTATTCTGACCACAGAATAAAATGTTCACTGTATGAAAATATAGGCCAAGGTATTCAAACACCATTTTTCTGGATTAAAAGATTTAGCCCATTAATCTTGTTAAAAGAAAATAAACTTTGTTATTTCTCTGTCTGAACTTTCTTGAAATTTCACTGCCATTTTTGTCTATTGCTGAACAAGTTTTTCAAGATTTAAGGGAGCTTGGTTCTCCTGTGACAGCTGCAGTCATTTTAAAGCACAATGTCATGAAAGGACAGTACAATGAAAATATAAAAAGCCAAGCTTGTTGCATATGTATGGCTTTTGAGTAGCTGAAACTAAATTTTGTCTATTTGTGAAGTCTAAAATACAGTTGGGATTACATCAGATTTACCCTTCAACTATTGTAAGGGAAAAGTACACGTTAAATGAAACATTCTTTAAGAAATTTCATCTCTCTACTCCCCCTTTAATGCTATTTTTTCTCAGTGTCCTACTTTTTAGCTGCAGTTTAGGGTAACTGAGCTATGACATGTAATTCGTATAAAATGTCACAAATGGTATCATTCATTAGCTTTCACAAAATTGCTGGCATTGATTTGAACAAATGGATTTAACTGTGTCCATATGACCTCAGCTAATTGAATCAGCATTGTTTTATTGGATCCTCAAGAAATTAAATGTTTATAAGATTTTTTTTTTTGACTAAGTATTTTTCCCTAGTAAAAAATTTCATTAAATAAAAATCCATTTCTCTTTTCTGCATTTTCTGGTATTTGAATTTGGCAAGCTAAACTGTGAAATTTAAAGTAAAAGTGGACTTTCAGGAAATTTATCTTATTCAAATGCCATTCTTATGACACGCATAAAATTATTTTGTGCACTTTATGTTAAAGTAGTTGGAGGAGCATTAAATGTGAAATGTATTACCAATTATTTTATTGCAATACTTTCCATTACATAAAACTGAGGAAAACTATTTGCTGGTTGTCTCAATTCAGTTAGGAAGTAAAGGACAAAAAGAAAAAGGAAAAAAGAAATTAAAAAAGAGAAAAAGAAAGATGAAAGGTCAGCAAACAAAAATAGCAAATGGAAATTATCTGCAACTTTGGAGTGTGGCTCTGTTAAATATCAGTGCCTAAAGCTCACATCCCACAGTAAGATCTGGACATACGTGGGTGTTTGTTATATACGTTGCTTTCTAACCCAAAGCTGACTTTTAAACGGAGACAGAAATTTCACTTATTCACTTACTAGAGATCATCACAGTTATAAAGACTTGCAATTTACTGTAAAAGCTTTTGGCTTAGTGCTTCATTCCAGAATATTTCTTTTCCTCTGCAAACCGGTGAGAAGGGGTAAGGGGTAAAGGCAAACCCAGACTATCTTCTAAGACCTTTTGCTGACCTTTTTATTCTTTTATCTGTATTGAACTGGAGCCATAAGCTGCCATAACAATGCCACTTATGGTCTCATGGGGCAATGCTAAATTTTAGGATAATGGAAATTACTTCACCTAGTTGCAACTGTGAGCAGAGGAAGACATCCATTGGACTCTTCTAGTCCAAAACAAAAACTTAAATGTAACAGGTCAAATCTGTTTTATTAGATCCCTTAACTAGAGCCATGGAAGGCAGGCCAGGGTTACAAAATAGGAAAAGACACAATCAGAAACATATGCAAGGCAAAATGGTCAACAGAGCTAATAAGATGGATCTGTCAGGTCCCACCCTGAAGAGAAAAAAATGGACATGTCTCCACTTTCGCAAGTGCTCTCTTATATATTCTTCCCTTCCTCAAGTTCTCCCTCCTGTACTTATTCTTTCTGTGTATTAGAGTGGATTCTGATATTACTTACTATTTGCTCTGAATTGTTTAGTAATGGAAGAGATACCACCACAATAAAATACTTGGTTGACACTTTTAGATGCATTTTTGTCTTATAAATGCAATAAAATTTATATTTTGTCTGACTCATCTCTTTATCTGACTCTTTATCAAACTCTTTGCCTGACTATAGGAAAAGGAGATGCTCCTCAGATGGTGCCTGATCAATATTTGCAGTCCATACACTCAGTAGTTCCACAACAGCCACAGGATTTCATTAACATTGTTAGAGGAGTATCCTTGGTTATTCCATCTACAGACCTCTTGTTCATGAATTTCCAGTCTCTTTAAATGTTCTGGTACTCTCTGTCTTGTTCTGAGGGCAAGAGGCTGACAGGGTGAAAGCAGGGAAAAGTTTATCTGTTGGTATTCCATGTGACTTGGAGTACTGAAGACCTGAAGGAGAAATGTTTTCTGATGTTATAGTTATGTTGCATTCTGCACCACTAGAGCAGTGTGGTTCTTTTAAATTTCAAATCACTCTTCCTTTATCAGTATATACTGAAAAATTGTTTTGACTAAATGTATATCTGTGACATCTGAGAGCATTTGATCCTTTAAAAGCTATATTCTGACCTGCAGGACTAAACTTGGTATGCCAAGGCAGACACTGCCATGCCTGACTTGGGATGTGAGAATCCATCAGTTTTGTCCTAAAGAAATAGTCTGAAAGTAAAATACAGTCGGGGGGTTTTTTTAAGACATCTGGAAAATATTTCTTCTCATGTACCATCTTGATTTCTTGAGTGTCTGGGTACAGGACTTTATTAGAAAAGGTTCCCAAAAATGTCTGTGGACATCTGTCGTCAACAAAATCTTGAAGAAATTAATGTTTTGTCTTTTTGAGAAATGGGGAGATTGCACTGAGAAATTAGGGTAAATATTTTGATACTTTTTTTTTTTTTTTTTTAACATTTAGAGGTTTATTCATTGGCATGCAAAATTTTGAACTGTTGAAGTATCTGAAGATGAGCTTTGAGTGTTATGTAGAAGTAATGATGTAAGGAGTTCACAAAAGCCTGTAAATGAGGATATATATGCATCAAGATCTTACATAGTAGTTGCTGGTACTACATGTGCTGTTGATTTAAACACTTTTACTGTGCATATCTTTTATCAGTGACATTGAAGTATTCCTCAGTTATCTACTAATATGCTCTAAAGCATAGACGTAAGCATATTTCATCAACTTTTATAGAATGTTTTCAGTGTTTAAAGGAATGGTGAAATTACACATACTGAGGAAATGTAACTGCTGTCTTCAAAGAATATATGAGCTTCACATTAGGTGCTAAAATTGCAGACATAAGCATACAATTGATAATCAAGAGAGACTCAGTTGTTGCTATAGAAAGTTGATTTCTCTGCCTAATTTGCCAGCATTCTTTCTCCACTCTCCACTTTCTTAATATTTCCTGCTTCCTTTTTTTTTTTTTCCCCCTCCCTGATGGAAAATTAACCAAAATTCCCACCAACTGTTCTGTTTACTTTAACAAATCTCCATTTCTCTGTTTTGTCCTTTTATAATTCAGCTGGTTTTCCTACTTAGGGTCCAAAGACCTCTAATAGCCAAGGCAGTAAAAATTACGTACAAAGATTTCTTTTAGAGAGTTTGTATAGAACAATTGTAATATTTCACTTTTTGCATTTGCCTAAACACCCTTATTTTGACCTTGAGATCTTTTCAAATGTAGACAGAGCATTCGTATTAATGCATATACTGATTGCTTTTGGGAATTTTTTTGCAGGTTTTACGCATCTTGTAAAATTTATACTTTTGGTCTTTTGTCTGTCGAATTAATGCCTCAATGTCAAAACACAAGACCACATTTGTAGTGTGAATATTTTCATCTACAGTTTTTGATAAAGGAACTCAGCTACATGAGGAGATAACAGGCATGAGGTGTCATGATCTCTTGAAGAAATCTGGATTTAGAACTCACATCTGGATGTAGAAATCACATTACCCTCATTAAAATTTGCAGATTGCATTCTCCATTGATTTGTAGTTTTGGAAACATCACTTATAGCTGAAATTTTTTCCAAAGCAGTCTCTAACCCCAGAGACCAATTTTTGTATTCTCTCTGTAAAAACTTGTTGCAGGCTTTCTAAAGCAGATTTTTTTTCAACTTCAATTTTCCCTTTTTTCTTTTTCTCTTTGATAGACACTTATCAAATTTGATATGAATTTTGTCTTGAGTTCTATGTATGTTGGATTTTTTTTTTACCAAGATATTGAAATAAAGCAATATTTATTTCTGTTAAAGAGATATATGAGTCTGGTTTGTGAGTATCTTTACAAAATGTAATCAATTGTTTAGTCAGCATAACAAAGGTAACTTTCACAGAGATTGGCATGCAGAGGTAGTATAATTCTTGTTTGAAATGTAATTGTTAGCAACTATGGCTATACAGCTGTCATATGAAAAACGGTTTTCTGTTTTTCAAAGATACAACTATAGACAAAAGGATATTTCATTAACTGGTGCTGAGAGCAAGACTGTTCACTCCTCTGCTTGCTAACAATATGGTGACTGTAAGTTCAAAGACTTTTTCTTGATAGTGTCGTTATTCTAAGAGATGAGAAAGATGTCATCAGCAATTAATTCTTGCAAATGTCACAAGAATAAAATATATAAACTTGAAGAAAAAAAATCACAGATATTTTAGCTGTTTAGCTGAAACTGGAATGGTGTGAAAGAGCTGCCAGAAGGGTAAAAATCAGCTTCACAAAGAAAACTGCCTATAAATAGAGGTTGGCCTAATTCTTACTTATTCTATAGTTGGTTTGCACTGCTTCATAAAATCAGTGAAAAAAAAATGACTCCTTATATCATTCAGTAGCTGAATTAGGAATTTTCTGCTAAAATCTGAGGCTAAATGCACAGAAGCCAGCCGGTTCTACTGGACATAAGCACTGGCAGAAGAAATTTTAACCCCCCCTTTTTTTTTTCATTTATTTCCTTGAAATTGGAAAATTTATTATGTATTTATAAAAAAGTAAGTTATTTTAATTTTATTCTAAAAGATATGAACAATACACAGACAATTTAATGTATATGATATATATTTCTCAGTGAAGCTAAGATAAAACAATGGACAATGCCTCATATAAGTCACTTTCCTTGTTCAATTTTCATATATTACAACAGAAGAAAAGAAGTTACCCCAGCTGTGCTGAATTGTCTCCTTCTTATTGGCAAAATAAAAGAAAACTAAATATTATGTATCAAGATTCATTTAACCTCCTTAAAATTGTGCTTGGAGAAACAACCTCAGGAGTTGTATTTTCCTCAGTTACAACTCACAAGTTAAACTCAGCTATAGACGTTCAGAACTTGAAATATATCACATTGTTCCCATTCTGTCTTTAATGGAAATGTAATGCACCACAATCTATTTTTATCTCCAAAAGATATCTCAGACAATTATTTTTGGTTTAGATGAATGTATTTGTCTTTCTGTGGCCAGTACCATAAAACCAGGGGAAAAGGCTCATTTATCTGCCTAATTAAAGGTAAACCCATTAAATTTAGTAATAGTGACATGAAATAAAGTTTAATTTTATATTATTTGTATCAGATGACTGTGGTGATGACAGGAAGAAAAGGTTTGTGGAAGTTATGTGTTCCAATAAAGGACTGGTTTATTTTATTATTCCTTATATGTACCTAATCTCTTTGAGGTGGAAAACAGACCGTGTTCAAGGGGCAGTTGTCTTGCATGTTCAGCACTTAATTACTGTAATGGCTCTGTTTAGGTAGTTTAATAGCCATAGGTGACCTTATAGAGAGAGAGGTATTTCACTGTGGAGAGCAATTACTTTGCTAGTGTTAAAGAGTTCCTTATCATTCCTTGAAGGAAGGAATCTTAGACATTTATTCTTTTCTCCCAATCTCTCTATCTCCCAATAATTTTCGAGCTATGCCAATTTCAACCAAATACTGCAGAAATTTAGATTCCTCCAGCATTAACTTACTAGAGGTTCCTACGATATTGTGGAGTAAGCAGGTGAAAGACTTCTCATGCTGGAACTTGCAGATCCAAATTTCTCGTATGGTCTCCAAGCACAGCGGTACATCTCGGCAGAAGAGCGCCATGACACAGTCCATTTGTGACAGATGTTGCAGGATTGAGTACCAGATAATATTATGGCATGGTTCTAAGATGGAGATAGTAAAGGATGCAGCTTGTTGGGAAATAAACAGATTCAAAATCAGGTTTCATTAAATCCATTATCGTAAATAAATAATGCAAGCCGGGCCACTGGTGATCATTCTTTTGTTTGGGGGGTTTTCCAACAATTTACTCAAAAAATGAGCACAGTTTATTTATTTCTCTTTAACCAAGCTGACTGTTCAAAATTTAATAGTGAAAAATTAGTACCTAAATTATCTACTGAATGGGGATACCATGAATAGTAAGCCATGAACCATCTCTTTTATGATCATGTGTTCACGCAGTCTTGTGACCTGAATAATAACATGGAAAGGGTATTTGAGATTAAAGCTCTCATTTATTTCTTTCTAAGAAAGCTCTCATTTATTTCTTTCCAAAAGAGGAGATTTTTTAACTAAATCTTAATGTATGTTTGCAACTTTGACTAGTTTGTGTTTTTTTTCTTCTGCAAACAACTCTGAGCTATTAGTTGAATTATGGAGGATAAGGTCACCAGCCTCCTAAATATATTATTTTAAAAAATAAATAATAATAATAATAATAATAACCTACTGGGTTTTTTTCTCCCTTGAGAAGAGTCAAAGCTGTTTTGTCTAAAAAAAATCAGATCAGGTTAGTAATTTATTTGTCATTGTTTCACCTTTCAATATAACTGGTTTAGGCTTTTCCTAGTTATATCTTCTCTGAGCATATTTTAATACTGATTCTGTGATTGTTTATAGATGCTGAGATCCTGCATATACAGGCATTACAAGGATTTATGACTTTGGGTTTATGACAGTATCTCCGACATTGTAAAGTCTCTCCTTCATTACATGTTGTATTTCACTCATCACTTTATGAACTAACCCTGGGATATGCTTATTTATTTTTGTAAAAGATGAAAAGTGGGAGCTTAGCTTGCAAAAATAGGCCTTTATAACCTATATATGTGAGCATATATTAGTGAGTGCTAGAATCTTCACCAGTGTTTTGTAACTGAGAAATATATGAACAATTCAACAGATTCGATTTTGAATACCTGCAGACAATTATCCCAGGATAGTGTACATGTATATACTTGAACTGTGAGTCCTTGTTCAGATTTATATGAATATATGGAAACTTTTCTATTGTTTAAGTCCATCCTTTGGGCTAAATATTGGCAAAAAAACAAGAGCTGTTTTGTTAGCTCATTTGGGACTGAAACTCTCTTCAACACTTTTTATCACACAAGTTAACACATTTGAAACCTTGTCATCTGGTTGCACTACAACCAAGTGAGAACTAGCACAACGGAGCTAATTCATTTGGATAACAGTGCATATTTTTGCTCCTGAAAATGATGCTTAGCAGCCAAGTTCTAAAAGAACCTGCATAAAGGTTATGACACTTAACAGGATCCAGATCTCTTGACTTTTCTTCCTATTATTCTGCTGGAGAAAGAGAGGCAGAAAAAGCTAGACACTTTACCGCAGAAATCTTGAAACTCAAGCAGATAATTGGAGATATATAGGAGGAAAACACTTCCAATCTTCTCATGCAGTCAGGTAAGTGCATCCCTGAATTCAAGATCTCAAAAGGGGGAATAATATTATCGTGCAAGCTGTTATACAAAGAACTATGCAATTTCAGCTATCATAATAGCATGAAGTGCTTTGCTTTGCTTTATACTGCTTTTTCTTTTGACTGATTTTGTGTCATCATAGGTGCCCCACTTAGTCTAAGAACATGTTTTTCTATTGTATAAAATGAAGGCATTATTTTTTTTACCTATTCTAGACCGCAAAAGTTAACCAGTTGTGGGTAATCAATAGGACAGCATGAAGCAGTCACTCTGTGCAGTCATGATGCAGGATGATAGGTATTTTATATACCTACATCAGATCACCTTGGTCCTCGTTCTAAAGATGAAAGTATATGCAACAGTGGAAGTTAAATCCTTTTCCTCAGAGTCACTATAAGGGTCTGTATTTCCTGCTCCCAAAGCCTTTGGGACTGTGACAATTGGAATGTACATATTAAGACTGAGTTGGTTTTTGTTTGGTTTTGGTTTGGGGTTTTTTTGCCTAAGAGAGAGAAATGTGAAATTTAGCTGTGGAAGAGCTGTTTTTGCTTACCACTTTCCAACCCAGCTTTGCATGCCCAAAGGACTCAATCACAATTTAACTTGTTTTTTTTCAGTGAGAAGATACTTTGTTTGCTAAACTTAGTTCAGATTCTTTATTTTTATTCTCCAAATTTCTGTGAAAGTATTTAGAGGAATGCTATACCTGTTGGCCTCATCTTATGAACTGTAGGTGTCTTAACCATCAAAGTCAAGGTATTACAGATTTCATTTTTCATTTATCCATTTCCTACAGTAGATGATGGAATGGAAGGTTTTCTACTAAAACTGTGGCTAGTATAACAAAAGGGATACTACTATGTTAAAAGCATTCATAATGTGTGCAGTTTATTTAGTTTTATTTTTTGGGGAGATTTCCCTAGGTTTTTGTATTTAAGATCTTAAGAGTTAGTGCTGCTACTAACTGGAAAAGCAGGCTATTACTTCTGCACTTAACAGATGGCTTATAAATATCTTAGTCATATAAAAAGTGATTAGCCTTAAGGATGCTTTCTGTGAGAATTATTTGAACATATTTTACCACTCCACCACCTTTTACCACTTCTGTTGAACTTAAGAATTATACTAAGAAGTTTCTAAAAAACTTTTCCTTCTAATAACAAACCTTAAATTTCAGATACTCTGGAATTTATACAGTGAATGACTCTTCTTCTCCCTTCATGGTGGTTCCAGTTAAAAGAATCTATATAAAAAAAAGAAGATAAGTAATCTGGCTATACTTTCAGCAGAAACCCTATTTTTATTTCTTTTTCTGATGATATACAGACCATTTCAGAGGGAGGAAACAGACATGTTTTCTATACATCATGATTTCCTTCATGATGGGGATAGCCTTTTTAACACTTAAAAATTAAATTTCAAGAATGCCCCAATTAAAGAAGTTGTTTATTATTTATCTCTTTTCTACCATTTCTGTTATTTTAATTAATTGACAATATTTTTAAACCTGGGTTCTATTTGGACAATTTGATTCTAAATTGATGAAATACATGAAAGAAGAACTAGAATACAATTCATATTAGCCGCTAATAATGTTTTATATTAAGTGCAATTCAACTCAGTTAATAATTTATCCAAAGATGTGCTAAAGTATTGGAATAGTATTAGTTGATTACAAATCTTCAGACAGTGAATGAATAGAAATCCAAAGCTATTAATGTTTGAGGTCAGTTAGATGTTAGTTAGATGGGGTCAAGCATATAAAGCTGGCATCTTCTTATTGTATCACAGAGCTACAACATTTTCCATTTCAATTCTTGTTTATATGGTTTTCCAGTTGCCAGTATTATGTCAGTGGTGGTATCCCTAAAATTTGCGTCAGAAATATCAGATTAAATTTGATGTCTTTACAATTGCTACGTGAAAATACTATAGGTAGGGTGAAGGTTAACCATTTAGTAGTGATGATTGGAACAAACTGGAATCATCACCTGTTGCAGAATATCAACAGTTTAGGTCATTGCCACAAGTGGCATTAGATATACGCACCCACTTTCATTTCCTTTTCTACCTGCCATTCTGCCTAAAAATATTAACCACCAGTCAGTGTGGTTAGAGACTTTCAGAGTCAGTGAAAAGTACAAGACTGAGTGCTTTGAACAGTTGAACTGCACACAAATACCAGCACTTTATCATATGTTTCAGTAAGAAACAAAATTTTGCTTATGTGAAAAAAAGTCAAATAAACTCCACCCCTACAGCACCACACAGAATTATTTTAAGCTGACCCAGTTTCATGTTTGGCTAATATAACCCTGTGGGAAAACAACGAATTAGACATATATTCAAAGGTAAAAGAAAATCAGCATTTGTTCAGAAATACAGGCCATGTAACTGGCCAAAAACAGTAGTCGGACACAGTGCAATCTGAATATTAAGAAGCTATTAAAAAAGGTTATTGCAAATTTTAGGGATTTTTTTTTTTTTTTCATTTTTACATCAAATGATACACTATTGTATGGTTGTATTTTTGATACCGGGCAACTTCCTCAAAATTCAAAATTTTAGCATTAAGAGACTGAAAGAATCTTTCTGATACTAATGTTATATATATTGCAAATAGGAAAAAACAAAAAAACCAAAAAAAACCAAAAGAAAAGCCCCCAAAACCCCCCAAAAACCAAGAAGCTTTGACAGACTCAGAAGACAGTTTGTGTGCTTTGTAATGTGGTGATCCTGTTGTTTGTGTACCTATACCATGTATCTATCTTCAAGGTAGGTAGACCATTTTTCACAAAACATTTTTATCTTTGTGCATTGCTGAGTCATTAAAGCAACCTCTGTGCTAGGCAATCCACCTGCAACAATGTTTGGCAGTCAGGCAGCCTTCTAATTTTGCAGGAGGTACAGGCCTCCTGTGATGTGACTCCCTCTGTAGTGAGTGACATTACACTATCACAGCATCTGTAAGGTGATTATCACAGATAATATTACATATTTTATGGAATATAATATTCAATATAATATAATATATTAATAATGGAATATAATAATCAGATCAACGTTAGTGCCAGAATGAAAACAGAACATGTTTTACTGTTTGTTAGATATATTACTATACCTTCATGCCTTTTCCTGAAAAGCTGAAAAATGCAAGAGCACCTGATTTGGCAATTGTACAAGTGTCAGCAAGTAATTGACCTTTGTCTGACCTTGTCTATAAAATACAATCTGTGTGCAATTCAGTTCTTTTCCTTTGCTCTTTTATGATGGAATTCAGCAACAAAATTGCAGCAAAAAGTCTAGGATGTTTTGTGTGTGTGGCATGAAGACCCTACTTGCTCTTTTATTTAATGTATTTTAGTAGAATTAGTAGGGGCAGGATAATAGCATACTGACAGTTGATGAGTGTACAGTTTGATTTTTAAAAGTTCAGTCCAGTTTTAGCTACTATACTTACTCTGAATAAGTAATTTTACGTCTAGATCTTTTGATCACTTCCACATCAAGTAACACCCTAACATCACAGACGTATTTTCTTTTACATAACTTGATCTATAATAAGGAATTCTCTGGTGAAGCAACTTGTCTCAGGGTTGCAAGAGCAGAAGACATAAGGCAATTTCTTTTTGTTTGTTTTTGTTTTGTTTTTACTTTTAACTTTTTAGGCATTTTTTCTTCTTTCCTTTTTCTTTTTTTTTTCTCTTCTCAAATTAGATTTAACACAAGCAGTCTGTAAGAAGGATAAATACTAATAGTGGATTGCCTGAAAATAAATTTCAGACAAAATGATTCTTTCATCTAAATTCAAGTCAGAACTTGGAAATATACCAACTTAGAGCAGCCAAGTACCAAATGGATTGATCAAAGAAAATCCATACTGATTTTTTTTTTTTTTTTGTAACCAGTTAATCAGAATTTCCTTATCTTGACTTGGCTTGTGATCATGAACAAGTCTTTTAGGTTTCTTAATGTAGTCTTCATCCCTTGTTTCATAGGAGCATATGTATTTCAATCTGTTTTTACATGTATTCATTTATTTTATCACATATCATAAATGCTGGTTCTGTTCTTCTCTTCTAAGCATTACTAATTTGTGCTATATTTATTTAGGAAATCTTGTAACTATTGTGTTTATCCAATTTTAACATTATGTGAAGTAGAAGACGGAAGTTATGTTGAAGTCATACTTCTATCACTCTAACTTGTTTCTTTGTAAAGCTGTACTTCTTAAGAATTTTATTCAGTTGCTGTGATACCTTCAGGTGAAACTCATGCCAAGATCAGCTGGTGTTGCTGCATTGGCAAGGAAAGTATTTGGCAAGTAAATAAATGTTTTAGCTTGATTTATTTCTGCATGGCAAAACCTATTTGTCCTACAGAATATCTGTGGAGGAAGGTTCAGTATAGAGTTGAGTACAGCCACTTATATTCATAAATGGCTAGAAATTGTTTTGTATTTGTTTTTTTGTGAAGTCATCAGTAACCTTGGAAGACCTATGCATTTTTCTAGATCAATATTTGTTTTCAAATAGAATCTGTATAGAATAGGCCAAACTGTTAGAAATCTTCCAGAAGGGTGATTCCAACTCTGTTTCCCACTTGTAAATCACTGTCCTGATACAACCATTAATTTTTTTTCCCCAAAATATATGTTCTGAATGATGTAATTTGATTTGGTTCTTTCCTATTAGATTTTAGAAGAGTGAATTCATTTTCCTTGATGTAAAGATATGTAGAACATGCTAAGAAAATTGTACTTTAGAGTTCCTCCAAATAAAAAAAAAAAAAAAAGAATTTAAATGACTGAGGCATAGAGATTAAAACATTTGTCTTTAAAAGTCTAGAAGAAAAGCAGATATAATACAGCACATGCTTCATACAGAGTTATAAATTTATTTGACATTGATACAGTCATGCTCAACATTTTCACTGTTTTAACTATAAATTTCCAACATCCAGCATGGTATAGGCAATGTGAAAAATGCTGCTATGTAAAGAATTTTCTACATGCATTGTTTTGTCAGATCAAAGAAAAGGATTTTTATATAAAGGAGATAATGTTTTGTGTATACAGACTGTGTAAATTTCTAGTAATGGTTTTAAAGTAGAATTATTTTCTGTGATGGAATATTTACTGTGGGATATCAAGGCAACAGTTCTGTTTTATCTTATATTGGTTCTATTAAAAAGTTATATTTACACCTTTAGAGAGACAGGCAAAAAGTTTGCATTTTGTAAATCTAATAAGTTGAGATCAAAGATTTTTCTTTTCATTTATTTATACTGACTGTAATTTTCATTTTAATTTTCCACAACCACAATATTTTTATTAAAGTTCTACAATAATATAAAATACTATTTCCAATATTTTGTTTTCTTTTCTTAGAATTTTAATGAATTTTATATTTTATTAAGAAGCTTTGTTACAGAAATTCTGAAAGTGGCCACTCTCTGTCAAAGTATTTACACACACACATGAGATTTGAGAAAAATTTTGTCCTTTTAGAGATCACGTACATGAAGGAATATCCTTAGATTACGTAACAAAGTTTTAGGTTTTTTGATTTAAATAAGTATTGCTAGGGGAATGACTGTTTCTAATTAACAATTTCTTTACATTCTTTACAATGAGTTTGAGGACCAACATAAAAACTTTTTTAAAAATTTATTTAAAAAAAAAGATGAAAAAGGATTGAAACTTCCAGCATGTTTGCATCCAAAATACACTTTATCTTAATTCCTATTACTGTAAATTAACTATATGTATTTTGAATAATCTTTCGATACATTTTTTGCACATATCCTGAGTAACACTTTAAACAAATATGGTCTTTTCCACTTACAAGCAAATAATATTTTTCAAAAGCAACATGGTTTTTTTGACAGTCATTCTGATAAAATGGGGGATAAGAGCCAAGTAAAACAGGAGGAGATAGAGCTATGTAATTCACTGTGTAGCTCTATTATTCCACTTATTTTAGATGTCACTGAAACAGTTCAAGTGAAATTCACTATATTTTGCCTTTTTAAGGCATGTATGGCGGAAGAATTTTAGTCATATAACAAACATGCTTTCTAGTGTAAAATGACAAAAAAATCTTCTCCATAAAATAGTAATATCTTTACATGGATTTCTGGTGGGAGGAGTAACTCAGCCTGTTTTAAACCACAGAGGTAAAGATCTGGGCCTGTGATGGCAACATTCTTTAAAAAAAAAGTCAAAAGTCAACCAGTATATGAATTTCACATTATTTTATCAACTAAACTCTATAAGACACTGAGTCTCTGAATTAGTTTACTGCCCTTTAGAATTTTTTTCCCTTGGATTTTTTTTTTTCCTAAACAAATCTCAGGGGATCTTGTATATATAAAACAGATAAACCAAACTGCAAGTGTATATTCAATATATATTCCCAATGTATATTTGCAGTATTTTCAGTTAGTATTAAGATTTTATTCTTTGGTTCATTATCAGCAGGTTTTTAGTTTTTATATACTTCAGATTAGTTTGAATTCAACAAAAAGGTAAAGGTAGTGCATTTTGTCACAATTACGTCTTCCCCATAGCATATTAGGATATATATGTACATAAACACTATAGGAAGTTTTCTTTATTAAAGTAAGTTGTTTCAAGTTCATTATTGCTGAAGATTTATCTAGTATTTCCCCTTCTTCTTACATATCATGTTCAGGAACTTTGTGGCAATTTTATGTAAGTATACCTCTCGTTTCTAGATGCTTTCATCTAGATGGCAGACTCCAGAGTGCAGACTTTCACCTTTCTAGTGAAATATTCAGTACTACAGACTGTCTCAAGTGATCCTTTCATCACTCTGGAATTCCAAAGATACAACATCTAGTATGAGTTTTTAATCAGCCTTTGTCTGTTCTGATAGTATGGTAGATTGGAATTTACATTTCGTGTACTGCAAAACCAGAGGTGATTATATCTTTACTCAGCAAGATATGATTCAATAAACAGGGAACAAAAGAGCTAAATTCTTGGGAAATTTTCCGTTCGTCTTGTGCATTTTACCATACAGAGAAGGAGAGGAATACCATATCTGCCCAACATGCAGAGGTACAATGAAGCTTTCTCACACATGTTTATGGTCTCTGACTTCACACGGATGAAAATGGTTTGTTAGCTTTATAGAGTGTAAAGTTGAAAAGAACAGAAAGGGACAAAAGGCAATCCCCCCAAAAATTTTTAAAAAACACCTCCATTTTATTACACTTCTGTATAAATCTAAATATGATTTGCACCTTAAGAGCTGCACAGAATTCTGGTTTTCAAGAACATAGAGTGTAACAGAAGAGATCTGAGATTCAGAAAGTTTGGGATGATGCTTCAATTCATGGAACAACCAACCCCTGTATGAGAAAATTTTGGAGAGGAGATAATTCACTAAAGATATGATAGAATTCTGAAAAATTATTATTGACTCTGGGAGGAGAGAGAGTGATGTTGCATGAAAATCACAGGTAGGTAATTTTTAAAACTTAATCTAACTCCTTCACACAATAGGGGGGTAATGTGAAGAACTCCAAAGACTGTAGTGGGTACAGAACATCTAAATGGTGTAAATGACATGTTAAAATGGGACAGAGAGGTTATTTTAAAAATTAAGAGGATGTAAGAATTGTTAACATTTAGGTACAAGTAATTAATACTAATAAAATAACTGAATTAATATATTTAATTTTAGAGATCAGATACTATTTTCAGAAAATAGGTGCAAAGCAACTTGGAGTTTTTGAGGAAAAATTACTCTCTTAGAATTGAGAGTTCTCTGGAATAATAACTGCATTAACATCCATAATATTTTCACAAAGAGGAAAGAGTGAACTCCACGACTTTCTGTGCATTGCATTAGCACATTACTACACAAATTGTGGCAATTTGGTTTGCTTATTCTTTTATATAGGAGCCATAATTAGCACAGAGTTGGTATAGAGAAGAGTAATGTCTCTTTGATGTTGGCCTCTATGATACCTGGAAAATAAAGGACTCTGTATGCCAAAGGTAGTAACTCTCATAAACTGCTCTTTACTTGCAAAGGCAGATTGCTGCCATATAGAAAGAAGGGTGAATACTTATACAATAATTCTATTTTATCCCAAGACTTTACCAAAAGATATGAGCTCTGCTATGCGAGCCCTTGATATATGGTCTGTGAATATAGCCCAGGCATTAGCAGATGGGGTGAGCTCAAGTCATTTTGGATTACATGTCATAGATGCTTGGGGATTTGTGTTAGCAAAGCATTCGTTCTTTCCTCTGATGAAGTTCTTGGGGAGACATTGGATCAGGGCAGAAGCAAGTTGAAATTATGCTTTCAGAGACAAAGGCATATGTCTAGAAAACATGACAATGCTGATTCTCCTCAGCTTTTGATTCAAGACCTCTGTTTCATTACAAATATACACTTTGATCCTTTGAAGGGACAAAATGCTTTTTTAGTTTCAGTCAGTGCAAAGCAATTTGCTTTGTTCTGTATCATTACACTCTATCCAACCCTGTGTTCTGGGTTTGTTGTCAATCCTTTTGCAGGTTTTGGATTTTGAAAAGAAAGAGTTATGAATGATTGATTCTCAGAGTAGCCATTGAACAAGAGAAAAGTGAATACTTTGTTCTCTAGAAGACAAAAAGGGATTGTTTGCTAAGTCAAAAGTCAGATACAGGATCATCCTTACCATATACTTCCCCCTCCTTAATTGCTAAGAAAAGAGAGGAAGTTAATTCAGCTTCTTCACTGACATACATGTCTGTCTATGTTTGATAAGGAAATGGAAAAAACCGCACAAGTTTATAGGTAGAAAATGTGTCTGAACTTCTGAAATTGAAGTATGTGACACAGAGGAAGGGAAAGGCATTGCTATGCAGAAACAAATAGAAAAAATAATCAACCAATACATAGGAGAACTTTAGCTCCCTTTCTCCATTAGGAAAGAGAAGGTGGTGAAAAGTGACTAGAAAAAACCTGCCCTGCTCTGTCACTCCAAAAGTACCCTGGAGAAATTACCTGGAATTAAGGCACCTATCTACCTACTGAAGACTGTGTTCTTTTTCTGAAAGGGCATTCATTGCTTGAAAAATAAGTGACAACTTTTTATAATCTGCATCCCTGCTACTGTGAATGTGCTGCTGTTCTGAGTTTACACCCAGTGTGGAAAAATTGATTAAAAACATCTGGTCTGTAATTTCCAATTTGTAATGAGTAGCTCCTAACATTATTATAAGGGTTTCCTTCTCCTCCCCTTTGTGCATGAACATTTTATTATCTGCAGCAGGGAGTCTCTTACTCTGATCTCTACATACAGATACAATTAATGTTACTAGTGATTCCCAGAGTGGAGTAGAAGAAAATACACCACATAAATTTAGTTTCTGTAATTTCAGATCCATATATTGGGGTGAGAGTCTAGTCATTTCCATGAATTTCCAGACTTACAGATTACAAATACTGGAATATGTTGACATTTTTGTTTTGAGGTTTATTTTTTAGTGTCAACGTTACTAGTTTCACTGCCTTTGTTATTCCTAGCAACCCTCAATTTTTTTTTCTCAAAAATTTCTGGCAATCTATTCAAAAATATATTCTCATTATTCCCTATCCTTTACAGGCTACAAAGCCCAGACTCAGCCTAGGAGGCAATGGATGCTAAATGATTAAGGTGCAACAGCTTTATGCCTGACTTGGAATTTTCTCTGCTTGTGACTTTGTATGGCGGAAATTAGGAGACAAAGAATATTTTTTGAAGCAACAGATAAGCATTTTGTAGAAAATACATCTTGACTAAAACCCAGTGAATTGCTTCATTACTAAGCAATTAGAAATTACAGCTTTGAAAAGATGGATTTATAAATATTCCTAAATTTATACCTCCTTAATTTCCATCATTTTTCCTAAGAGAATCAAAAATTTAGTAATCTTTAAGCTCGTTATGATATTTTTCTTAACTTCAAATAAAAGCAGTGAGCAGCGCTGAGTTAAGAGACAGAAAAATTCACTGCAGATCCACAGGTTGCTCCACTAAAATAAAGATATCAAAATAGTGACTAAAAGAGAGGATTAATCACTGGAAATTGTTTGTCCAGTTCCTGTACTCCTAATCCTGTCATCCTTTCTGCATAGTGGTTATCTTTACAAAGCATCGTTACAGCGCTGACATACTACATCATCTAAACATGTAAATAAGAGAGAATTTTATGCTAATAAACTTACTTGTGTCAGTCAGTGCTCTTGCATCCACAGTAGGCACCAGGAATAAGAAAACTGAATTTAGTAAAACCTTGAGTGAAAGCAGGGGATTTTTCTCCATCTTACATTCCATTAGACCTTGAGCATATGGGCTTAGGTTTTCTTTAAGGAAAAAATAAATTATTTGGAAATATTAATGAGCAATTAAAAAAAAAAAAAAAAGCCTGCTCAGGAGAGTTAGAGGCATTTAATTGTTTTGCAGATTTTCTTTCCTTTATATTTGTTTACTTTTCTTCGTTCCTAGAGAGGTAAGCTCCATATATTTACCTAGAATATTATACAATCTTTATTTACTGAATTAGACAAATAGCAATTATTGCAAATTTTGTAGTTCTACTGAGGTAAGAATTTACCTCATTATTAAAACTTTAGAATCTCTCACCAAAGCACCTTAAGCACCTGAGCTTCCACACTGGTTATTTTGTTGTTTAAAAGTACCAATGTTAGTCCCTAAATTAGCAAGCTCAGCTAATGGAATGAGCTAAACAGCAATGATTTTGGATAAAATAGTGCAGTGCACAACATTCTGCTGTTTTTCACAAAAGATTAGTATATTGACTACCTTTATATTTAACATCTATCTTTCTGAGATATGTCAAGACTTGTAGTTGGAAGAGGTTATTAAAAAACTAAAGTATATTAGTGTTTAGCTTTAGCAGGGAAAATGATTTAGCTCTTAATCTTACTCCAAACACTGAAAGTTTAAATAATCCATTTTTAAGCTCATTTTATTTCATTACTCTGTTTGTTTATAGGCTTTTCCATGTTATTAGTTTTGGAGAATATCATCAAGCACTAATGAACTTCTGAGCAAAATACTGTATTTGGACTATTGCTACAATACACACCATATCCTCCACTGAAGTATAAATTCTTAAATTACTTCCCTTTTCTATCCATGCATTATTCACTTTTTTCTTTCTTTCTTTCTACTCTTGAAAATACACATGTCCAGATAAACATGAGCTGCAGTTTCACTAAGAGTCTTTTGGGTGTCTTTTTTGTTTGTTTTGGTTTGTTTCAATTTGTTTTGGTTTGTTTTGGTTTGATATTGTGGTTTTTGGGTTTTTTTTTGTTTGGTTGATTGGTTGGTTGGTTGGTTGGTTGATTTGTTGGGGTTTTTTATGTTGTTGTGGGGGTTTTTTTGTGTTGTTGGTTTATTGATTTTTTTTGCTTATTATTTTCTAGATTTTAAGATGGGAGACATCAGTGAAATGATCCAGGACAACTTCCTTAGTATTCTTAAACTGCTAAATATGCTCTGATATTTTGTGTGCTGTATTATTAATTTCCTGAAGAAACAGTACAGTTTCTGAAATTCATCTGAAGGCTTTTCTTGCAGAAATGATTGATTGATTAAATGATTTTTTTATAATGTACGTGTTTTTTACATATTTATGAGAACATATGAATACCAACCTTGACATAAATCAATATGGATCTGATGTAATCCATTGTCTGTTGAAGTTAATGAGATTAGACACAATCCGTAAATAATACTTCTGAAAGACAAAAAACTCTACCCTTAACCATGTAGTAGGTAACATAATAGTAATTTGTTTGTAATATGGTCAGAATTACAGCACAGTAGGAGTTTTTTACTTGAGTTTCTGTGGTGAAAGAGCAGGACTTCTATTATTAGAACGTATAATCACTGCATTCCATAAATGGGTATATTCTTTGGTACTGTTTTTGTTGTCACTCTTTCGTAAATACAAGGCTTGTAATAGGCAATAATTATATCTGGTAATAAAATCAAGTAAAAATATGTGTTTATTATATTTATAGAAACCAATATCTGCACATCTGTTTTTTTCGGGTACAGTTCTGACTTTAATTCTACGCAGTTCTATATTATCCATTTGGAAGAAACCTGAATTAATTAAAATAAACCATCTTTTAAGACAGTTCGTTAGATAAAGTCAGAATTTTGTTGAAAAGATAAATTTATGCCCATTTCTTCAAAGTGATGTGCTTATCAGTGGTCAGGACAGGGCTAACACATCTGTGAGGCTTGTGAAGTATATGGTAAGTATAGAGGATGAGTATCTCAAAAGAAACAGTGTAAAATTGATTTTTTTTAAATTTGAAAAAGGCACTGGAGCCTTTTTGGCAGAATATGACTTCCAAATTGTTCATGGGAATTGCTTGATCATGCACACTATGTTAAGAAATCTGCTGAGGCTCTTAAATTGCAATTCCTTTTTACTGTTTTAATTGCTGGGATATAAAAAATTAGTATTCACTTCACTCTTCACTAGACCTAATCTTGATCCAAAAAGGAAATTTAAAGTAAGTTGATCTACTGTTTCCCCAAACAGTAGTTAAACAAATTTTAGAAAATTTACAATTCTGCATAAAACAGATGTGCAGAAGTGTTCCAGAGATTGCATAAGAACGGAGATGACTTTAAAGTTAAAGCCCTTAATGCTCCATTAGTAGTAGACTTCCACTGTTCTTCTGTGCAGTTTACAAGTGATTCGGTATAACTCCTGAATAGAATCCAAAAAGAAAACACTTTTTGAGAAGTGGTCACTGAACCTTTCTCCTTCAAAAATATAATCTCACTTACAGAGCATAGAAGACACTGCATTTGTCCCCTATCTGACAAAAGTCTTTATTTTATGCATCAAAGTACTGCTCAAAGAACTCATAAAATCTTTTGTATTGTTAAAATTTTGGAAAAATCTTTTATTGCGTATTGTGCTTGTTATTTGAAGAATTCGTGGGCCAGATAAATATATGTTTAACATAGAGTCTTCTTCAAAGTATTGTCAAAATAGCCAAGAGTCTAGTAAAAACATTAAAGTTTTGATGCTTGTGGTAGGGATCTTTGTATTGGTGTGGGATTTTTCTTTTTCTTTATTACATCTGGTTGATACTTGAAGAATGTTGGTCAACTGAGCCTCGAGTATAAAAGAGTTTCCACATATAAAATTTTTTTGATTTGCTTTTCTCCGTGTCTCTGAGTTTAAGTTATAAGATATTGGACCTTGCATAATACCCGTATTAAATCAATTAATATCCTTTATTCCTGTCATAAGGGACCAGATAAGCTATTTTGTTGAAAAAATGACAATTGCTTCTACTTGAAACTTACTTCCCTAATTCTCAGGAAACTATCTTTACATACTCCTTGCTTTTCAGTCACCATTAATGACTTATGATTTCAACAGTTAGGACTGAAACCTGCACAAATATTTTAAAGTAAAAGAAAGCAGAATTAGAAAATTAATTACACACTACTAAATACACTATACTAGTTACTAATATTGGATAGAAGTAACAAGAAATACCAGGTATCTCTTCCAAATTATAACCTCATATACAGCTTTATTAACTTTTAGCTATTCTCTGTCCCTAAATGGCAATTGCTAGAAGATAAAACTGTATTGCCAGAAGGTAAAATAGTATGTCAGGGAGAAATAACCTACCATAAACTCATTTCATACAGCCCTTTAGCAGATGTGAGATGCTGTGGATCTGACCTAGCTTATGCATTATTATGCGTAACCTAGATTCTACATTCAAAGTGACTGGGAGAATTAGTGTATATTTTCATCCTGATGTTATTTTTATCTCTTGTGTTAGTCATTTAGCAATATACTGAGTTTCAATATAGGAAAACCAGTCAAGGTTCGCATGGCATACGTGTGAAAAATGTTGATCAATTTATTGTAATTATTAAAATCATAGGGTTTTACAGAATCACTAAGCAAGAGAATCACAGAAATGAATAGTTGAAGGTTGGGGGGCCACTTGTACTACCTCTCTGTTAAATCAGGGTCAGAAAATTGGCCATGATCATGTCCAAATAGCTTCTGAGTATTTTCAAAAAGAGCTCACAACCTCCTGAGTAAGGTTGTGCAAGTGCTTAGTCACTTTCACAGCAAAAAAAAAGTGCCTCCTGGCACAGATGGAAGTATCTGTGTTTTCATTTGTGCCTACTGTCTCTTGTCATGTCACTGGGTGCCACTGAAAACAGCCTAGCTCTAATTTCTTTACACTGGCACCCTATATATTTGCAAAAATTAAAGACATCATCCTAAACACTCTCTCCTCCAGGCTGAACATTCCCAGTCTTCTCAGCCTTCCTGTATAGGACAGATTCTTGAAACCCTAGGTCATTTTTGTTGCCCTCTGTTGGATAGACCTAGGTAGCCACCATGTCTTTCTTGTACTGGGGAGATCTAAAGTATACCCTAGGCGTGTTGTTAGCAGTGCTGAGCAGAGTGGAAGAACCACCTCCCCTGACCTGCTGGCAAGGTCACAGCTAATCCACTCTGGGAATGTTGTACTGGTCTTCTTCATCCTGTGGATACATTGCTGTTCCCATGTGCAAATCTGATCCCCTATAGCCTTCCCTGTAAAGTAGTTCCAAAAGAGAATAGCACCCTTCATGAATCTTGTATGCCTTACAGTATTCCTCCTATGATCCAGAACTTGGCACTGCTTTCTGTTTAATTGTTTGAGGTTGCTATCAGATCATTTCTCTAATCCTATGAGGTCTGGAAGGCTGCACAGCCCTCTGACATGTTGCTCACACCTTCCAGTCCTGCATCATAATCAAACATTTTAAGGCTATACTTTGCCTTATCATCCAGACAGTTAATGAAGATATTGAACATGATTGGACCCAGTGCTTATCCCTGGGGTATGGTGCTCATTAATGTCCTATATTTTGTTGTTTGGGCCTGTTAACACAGCTTGCTCTCAACCCATCTCACTGTCAGCTCATCCAGCCCGTAATACTTCCTGTCTACTATGAGGAAGTTATGGGAGGAGGTGCAGGAAGACTTACTAAATTCAAGGTAGACCATATCTTCTGCTCTTCCCTCATCTAGAAAATTGTCATTTGACTGTAGAAGATAATTGGATATGGTAAGCATGATTTCCCCATGGTGAATCTGGGTTTGCTGTTCGTGATCACCTATACATAACTCTTGTGTCTCACACGTATTCCCAGGATTACTTGTTCTACCATCTTCCCAGATATGGAGGTAAGGCCTGATAGTTCCCTGAATCCTCTTTTCTGCCCCTGTTGAAGATAAGGGGATGTGCTATCCTTCAGTTATCACTCCCTCTTCCAATTGCTATGTTTGTTCAAAAATTAGTGGCCCTGCATTGCCAGCTTCTGGGTGCATTCCTTAGGGCACATAGATTTATTTATGTCTGATTTCCTTAAATGTTCAGTGAGCTCTTTATCAACAAACATATGTCAGCCTCACTCCAGGCTTTTTGCCTGTTCTCCAGGGACTGGTAAAGACTGGTGTTTAGACTGTCTCCAACCTTTTTTAATGTGGTGTTTTGTTGGGATGATTTGTTGCTTTATCGTGAACAATAAAACAAACTGAGGTTTCTCATCTATGATGAATATAATCTGTTGAAATTTAACATGAATAAATTAAAATTAATGTTTTTTGGACTAGTATACTTTTTAAAAAATAAAAAAAAAAGAGGAACACTTTTTATTGTTTCTTTTTTTTTGTTTTGTTTTAATAGAGGGAAAGATATTCTCTGCTACCCTTGTTGCCAGTTTCAAAGAATTTTATTGAAATAAGTCTTACTAAAATTAAACCCCTCCTTTTCTGTTTCATGTATTGCTAGGGTAAGCAATTTGCACCTTTATTGCCCGAAAGTCATGACACATTTCTCACAGTTTCAATCTCAGCTGTAAATAATGATTCTGGGTTTGTGAATAACAATTTAAATGGATGAGCTCTGTAATTTGGTAGTTTTTCACTCCAAGCTAAATAACTTCCAGTTAAGGCAAAAGGCATATGACCTTTGTGTTTTAATATATCATGGTCTTTAAAATTTAAGTTTATTAACATGTAAAATAAAAGAAAAAGTCCACAAAAGTGTTACAAAAATAACACAGTAGATATACTATAAAATGTTGGTTGAGCAGTCCACTATACTGTGGCAAGTTTTGATGAAATTTTTCAGCTTCACTAAATATTTAAATGACTTAAACTAACACAAAAAATACTATTAATTCACAGTTTTCATTAATCAAAGTAAATTCTAAGTTAGATAAGGAAATTGATAGAATTGGTTCAATAGTAGACTGGAAAAATGCTCAAAGATTAAATATACTAGATCCCATTATGCCAGTTTTTTCTTATGTTTGGTCAAAGCTATGCAGTCCTATTCAAAGAGGGAAAATGAACATTGGGATAAATATTGTGATTATGTGTAAAATCCTTATAATTTTTCATTTAATCTGTGTTAATTAAACATTGCATTGTATAATAGTGCATTTATACAGTGCTATTTCAATAAGAGTTTTTATTTTAAGTTGTCTTCCAAACTAAAAATTTGTAGATAGTGCTTTTCCTTTCTTTTTCCTAACTATACACTAATGATTCAAAATAGGTCCTCTGCATTTTCCTCAAATATCTATAAAATGCAGTGTTTGTATGCCATTTCTCTTTTTCTTTTTAATTCCACATATCTTTGATGTAAAATTTGCTGAAATAATTGAGTCACAAGAACAAGAAATGAACAGCACAACTTTGTGAAACATGCATCCATGTCTAGAGATATCTGAAAACACACCTTTCTCTGTTTACGCACTGTATTGAAAAATGTCTGCAGTTCCTTAAGCACTTAAGACTTTGAAAAATTAATTGATTCTCTCATTCATAATTTAGTAATTGAAGCTCTTGGCTCCTGTCTTCTGAGAATCTCAAAACTATTGTTCTAGGTCTGCAGGATTGCTTTTAACCACTTGTGTCTAAATACAAGTATAGTTGTGCTAAAGTTAAAGCTCTAGTTACAGAATTCTTAACTATTCTTTATCTCAAAATAACTGCCTGTCAGGGATGGAATACAAGAGAGATAAACTATTTTATGTTTAAATAATTTATATACTTTTTAATGTATATACAATATTTTCTGATTAGGATTTCTTTTTTTTTTTTTAATCTTTGTACTTGGCAAGCAATTGATAAAATAAATTCAACAGCAGAATGTAAAAATGAAGCATATGTATGTTAGGTCATATTAAGTTCAGTTTTTATCATGAAGCATAAAGTTGTGCTATTCTGTTCTGTGGAGAAAAATGGACATCAATATTAAACTTTGTGATTTTAATTAAAAACATATCAGTCATTGATGGTATAAGATTAGTAATTTAAAAAATCTAATTCTGTTTTAGAAATACTCACCATTTGAGGATTGTCGTTTGAGGATTGTTGTAAGAACCTGAAGAGTGCCAAAGGCCCAAGTGAACTGTATGAAAGAACACTGATGACATTTTTTGTGTTCTTGTCCACAAGAAACATAGGGTCATAGACTAGTTTAGGTTGGAACAATAAAACCAAGGACAGGTAAAACTTCCACTAGATCCAGCTGCTTAAAGTCCCATCCCACAGTGTCCTGAACACTTCCAGGGATGAAGCATCCATAGCTCCTCTAGGCAACCCATTCCAGTGCCTCACCACCCTCAAAGTTTAGAGTTTCTTTCTACTATCTAATTGAAACCTATTCTCTTTCAGTTTAGAGCATTCCCTTGTGGCCTATCACTACAGGCACTTGTGAAAAGTCCCTCTTCAGCCTTCTTGTGGGCCTTGTTTGGATACTGAAAGGCCACAATAAGATCTCCACAAAATCTTCCTTCTCCATGCTGAACAATCTCTTCAAAGAGAGGCACTCCAGCCCTTTGATCACCTCTATGGCTCTTCTCTGAACTGAGTCCAAGAGCTCCACATCTTGTATGGGGTGCCCCACACCTGGATGCAGCACTCCAGAGCAGAGCAGAGAGGCAGAATCCCCTCCCTCACCCTGCTGGCTGCACTGCTTTGGATGCAGCCCAGACACAGCTGCCTTTCTGGGCTGTGAGTGCATATTGCCAGCTCATGTTTGAGCTTGTTGTCAACCAACACCCCCAAGTCCTCCTCCTCAGGATGGCTTTCAATCCTAGGTTCTTAGCTGACCCTATATTTTGCTTGAGTTTCCCTCATTCAAGCACAGCACCTTTCACTTGGCTCTGTTGCAGTTCACGAGGTTTGCATGGGCCCACCTCTCAAATGCATCAAAGTCCCTCTGGATGACATCCCTGCCCTCTAGCATGTCAGCAGCTCCACAGATCTTGGTGCTCTCAACAGACTTGCTGAGGATTTACTCAATGCCACTCTCCAGGTCAGCAAAGATGTTAAAAAGTACTAGCTGTAATACCAGTTGCCAAGGAATGCCACTCATCGCTGTTCTCCACTTGGACATGGAGTCATTGACCACAAATCTTTGAGTGCAGTGATTTAGCCAGTTCCTTATCCACCATGTGGTCCATCTCTCAAATACATGTTTCTCCACTCTAGAGACAATGATGTCATATGGGACAGTGCCAAACACTTTGCACAAGTCCAGGTAGATGACGTTAGTTTCTTTTTCCTTGTCCACCATCACTGTAACCTCGCTACAGAAAGCCACCAGATTTTTCAGGCATAATTTGCACTTAGTGAAGCTTTGCTGGCTGTCATTAATCCCTTCTTTGCTTTCCATACGCCTTAGCATAATTTTCTAGGATCATCTGATCCATGATCTTGCCAGGGACAGAAGTGACACTGACTGGCCTATAGCTCCCCTGGGTTTTCATATTTCCCATTTTGAAAATGGGGTTTATTTTTCTTATTTTCTATACAGTGAGAACTTCTTCCAAATGCCACAACTTCTCATGTATAATGGATAACAGCTTAGCCACTGGATATGCTGGTTCCCTCAAGGGCCCAAGAATGCAGCTCATCAATTTCTATCAACTTGTGTACCCTCACTTTCCTTAGGTGTTCTCAAACTCAGTCTTCTACAGCAGACCACTCTTCATTGCCCCAGGCCCAGTCTTTGCCTTTGGCAACTTGTTGATGTGGCTACTGCCCTTGGTAGTGAAGACCAAGGGAAAAAAGTTATTGACTACCTCAGCCTTGCCCATGTCCTGCATAACCATGTTTTCTTTTCTTTTTTTTCAGAGAAGATCCACACTTTATCTAGTCCTCCCTTTATCACCAACATACCTATAGAAGCTTTTTTTGTTGCTCTTCACATTCCTGGACATATTTAAATCTGTCAGTGCTTTAGTTTTCCTAGACTTATCCCTGGCATCTGGGAAGATCTTTCTGTATTTCTTCCAGCCTCCATGTCCTAGCTCCCACTATCTGTAGGCTTTCTTTTACTGTTTCAGTTTGTCCAGGAACTCGTTCATCCATGTAGGTTTGCCTGATTTCCTTTTATTGGGATACATCACTCCTGAGCCTGAAATAGCTGATCTTTTAGTATTAATTAGGTTTTCTTGGTCACTGTTTCCTCCAGGGTTTTATCCCATTCACTCTAGCAAGCACACCCCTGAAGATGCCAAAGTCTTCTCTGTTTAAGTCCAGAGTAACTAGCTTGCTGTGTGCCCTCCTTGCTGCCCTGTCCATATTAGTTACTGAAGCATTTGCTATTCACATGGATATAACCACATCAAAATATCTGGTCTTGTGTAAAATCTGTGCTAAATATTTCATTATTTCTTTTATTTTAATACTTGCTTATGGTTTTAATTTTATTACTGTTCTCTTTATTGCCAGTTCAACCATACTTTCCAGTACCACATATCCTTGGATGGAACATATATTTGGTTCTATGGGTATTCCAGAAACACAGTAGTCCAAATTTGCATGCTTTGATTCCTGAAAAACATGCAAAACAATTCTTGATGGTGATCCTTTATTTTTACTGCTTGTAACTACTTGTTTTGTCATGAGCAGTAAAACTACTACAGAGTAGCTGATTGAAGGTCTGAGAACTTTGTATTGGACCTAGGAGAACATCTTAATCTTAGTCATTTTTTCATTCTTGAGTCAATTTATGAACTGTAAGGCAAAACCATAAAGCTGTTGATGTGATAAGCAAGCTGTAGTGCAAATATGATATGAGGTTTTAGTGTATGCAGCTGAAACAGAACTCCTTTTAACTCTTAAGCTGATTAGAAAATTAAATAAGAGAACTTGCAGTGTGATGCAACTTTTTCTTCAAAATTATAAAGAATTCTGGTTCTATTCCTTATTAGTTTAAATCAATGTCAACAAAGCTAATGAACATTTTCAAAACATCTTTTTTTTTTTTTTTTAGTACAAGGCTTTATTTTTTCCCAGGTGTCTTCATTTAGGGCAAATTTGGGAGGAAACTTTTAAAGGGGTTCTTTTACAAAGCAGATTTAAGTGGTCCCTTCTTTTATTGGTTTGGGAAAAGATTTCTTTGGAGAAAAGTGGAAAAAGCTGGTTTTTTATTAAGTATTTACAAGCATTAAAAATGAATAACATTAAACAATAAAACTTTTTGCTGTTTTGAAGAGACAGTAAATTCAGAAATTTTTTGTCATGGGATGTAGCTCGGCTCAGTCTCTCATCAGTCTCTCCTGTTCTGGAAAATGCCATCCTGGGCCCAGGGTTTTCAGTCCAGAGCAGGATGATCAGTTCCAAGAAAAAGAAAAGCCACACTCTGGGGAACTTCTCGGCCTCAGCTAGCTAAAAACTAACTAAAAGCAAAGGAGAGCTCTCTCCTGCTGTCTGTGCTGCAGACAACACAGTCCATGAGAGGGAATGAGGAGGAGCAAGTGCAGTTTCTGAGAACAAACTGCACTTCTTCTCCCCACCTTTGCTCTCAGAACCGGTCATAAAGGTGCAGAGCTTAATATCCAGCATAAACAGAACAGACAACTGGGGATACAAGCATCATAAAGTCACCCCAGGTCACCAGGTTATATTATAGTCATGATGTAAGTCTGTAATTGCAAAAATATTTTACCAAGCTTATCTATGTTTCAGCTAACTGATAGTGCTGGAGTCTTCCCAGACCTGTAGTACTGGATCAGGACAAATCAAAAAGTCTGCAAATGACTCCTGTATTGAGATACTTTGTATTTGGGATTTTTTTTGGTTGGTTAGCTGGTTGGTTGGTTGGTTGGTTGGGTTTTTTCCTATGCTTTAAAAATCTGTATACAACAATTATTCATTTTATTTATTCCAGTTTGGCCTATAGTAATGGCGTGCTTAGGCACATAGATCAGGGCTATCACATGGAATGAATGTTCATGTCCATTACACAGGGAATTCAAAGAATAATTAACCTCCCTGAGACACATTCTATCTTCATGCTTCTTTGGGAACAGAATTTCTAGATACATCCCTAGAAATTGTGCACATTGCATACAACTAATTAATATATATTTATTCTGGATTTTTCTACTACTATATATATCTACTTAATTCCATATTGCTGCCCTGTGCTTTCCCGAGCAGATGCTGTCAGTCACTTTCCAGTAGAGGGATGAGTAGTAACATGTAGTTTATTTCAACTAGTGAATGAGCCAAGATGCTGACAGATGAGAAAGAAATGGTTCTGAATTCTGAACTCATTGTACAAACCTTCTCAATTGCAATGCTGAATGTAAGAATAATTCTGATTTGTGTATTTGACCAGATAATAGTAAAGCATCTGTTTAAAATATAGAAGGCAAAGGGACAAAGTTTAGGGCTTTGAAATGCTATTTTCAGCCTACACCAAATAGTCTGAGAGAATGTTTTGTAACCAGAAAGTCTGTATAAGCAGAGATGTGGTGTGGTTTAAATTGAGCACCATGGCATCATGACATTATCTTTGTTTTGTTTAATAATATATAGTATATATTTATATTCTTGTGTCTTCAGGAATCCCTCAACAATGAGAATTACCAGCTGGGCAGTGCTTAGAGCTAAAAAGTATAAAGGACAGAGTGAAGCCTTGAAATAATGTGTTAGAGAATATGAATCATATCCTCTCAAGAGTGACATTTAGCCAATGTATTACACTACTTCAAATATAATCATTTGTTATTATATGTAAAACTGGCCTAGAGAATGGTGCTGCATATGTAAAGTTTCTGTGGAGTTAGAAAAAATATTTTGTGGGGTACTTAAAAAAAAAGCTTTTAAATATGTAATTACTGAAGTTAAAACTCAGCTGTTTTGGTTTGGGGTTGTTCTTTAATAAAAAAAAAACAAACAAAAAAAAAAAACCAAACTATAAAAAACCAGACCATAACTGCTTGCTTGTTCCTGATATTTTCTGAAATGTCTCACTGTTTATGAAAAAAGGAGTACAAACAAGCATAGGGAAATAACAGATCTCAGAGACTAAGTTATTACCTTATCTACCCTCAAAGATTAGAGATCATGTCATATTTTCTGTTGCTATATAAAATATTAATTTATAAAGAAAACATTTTTATGACAAGAAATGCAATAATGCATTTGGTTGTCCTTAGCAAATAAAGTAACTACAGGTAATGACTTAGATCTATGCACACAGTTTGCAGTACTCTTTCAGATTCTTGAAGATCATCTTATTTAAAAGGAATTATGATGTATGTTGATTGAGTTCATACAAAAATGTACAATACTTTAGGCAGTGGTCACAGAGACCAATTTTAGGTGTGTGATACTAGTCTTTCAGCTGGGTTTCCTCCTCTGGTAATTACATCCAGAAAAGTCCGTCTCTCTTCCTGCAGTAGCAGAGATAAGCCTTAGAGATGTGTTATCTGTACTCTTGGATAACCTTTCTGAATATTCTTGGAGAAACCACAAAATGAGATGTGCAGTCCTTGCGTGAAGGTCTTGCATTAAGCCCCTGCCCTGCTCAGTAGAGATCAGAATGGCAAAAAAAACTTCGCTTTGATTGGCCTAAGGGACTGCAAGAGAAATCCCTTCCTAGGGTAAAACAAAAAACAAGCAAAAGCCAACCCACCAAAACAAACAATAAACAAACAAAACCAACAAAAACCAACCAACAAACGAAAGACCCCACCCAAACCTCAGTCTTCATGATTTTGTAATTCAGGCTTCTTCTACTTGGAGCAAGAATGCTATGTCTCTCATATTGTAGTGTGTCTGTGTGACTGCCAGAGGAAGCCAATCTTCAGAAACTGCTAGGTTTACGAAATATACAGGGACAACCTTAAATTATTTCCCTTCCTTCTTTTACTTTCCCTTTTTACTTTTATTTGTGGCAAAACAATGTTACTATCTTACTTAATTCTTTTTTAAATAATGAAATAAATATTACAAATAAAATAAAAAAAATTTAAGATGGTTACTTAATTGGGCAATACTTTATCAGTGTCATCTAGTGTAAGCAACCACAAAGCGAAGAATATTTTCTACTAAATTCACACAGTGCTGCAATATGTGAAGTTCTAAATGCTTGTCTTTGATATCAGTGTCTCTTCAGCAAGCATTTCCTAGCTAAACATTTTATCATGGGGCTTCAAAATAGTTTTCTGAAGAGAAGTTATTAGAAAAAAGCTTGTAAGCCTTATGTTTCATTTGATATTTCAGTAATAACTTCATTGTATTCCTGAAAGAGCAGGGAAGATAAATAGCTTTATCATTCACATCTGATGGTATTCCTTAATAATCTGAGTCATCTAATCATTCACTCTTTGTCAGTAAGAAAGAGGAAACTACTAAAAATGTGAGATTGACAATCTAATGGATACAATTTAATAAAAATCTCTGTTTTAAAAATTAGAAAAGGTGTATAATTCCTGTCGTAATAGTAGAAATGTAGGATACTTACCTTATGTAGGGTTTCAATCCTTTTTCACATGTGAGTGACCTTACCTTTAAGTTCTTACCCACCAATTGTTAGCAATTAAAGCTACTCTTTTCTCTCTTTGGAGAAACACATTTCTTTTTGATTACTGATCTTTTCGACAGACAAAACCAAAACGGGATTCCACTTGTTTATTGGGATCAGAAGGCACAAAGAATAATTAATTTCATAATTCTTTTGCTCAACCTTATTAGGTTGGCCAGTGACATTATGATTCCTGAAGGAGCTATGCTTTCAAATTGCTCAAACCATTGCTCTTGTTTCAGCCTTCCTCAGAGATAAAAAAGCATGGAAGAGAAGATTGAGGTTGCCACTGTGTTTTTGTTGCAATATTAACTCTGAGTTCTTAAACTACTATTTTTTTTATGAAAACATCAAAACTAAATTTGGATGAAGATTGAATAGAAAGGAAAAATACACAGTGCAATGTAAGAATCTCTGTGCTCTGTGTTATGTAAGTTTCTATATGTGCAAAGGCATGGACAAATTACCATATTTTTTTGTAGCTAACCTATGTCCATATATTGAAAAGTCCCAACAGAACTAGAAATTATTCGAACTATATATGAGCCAGAAACAATGTCTTGATTTAGCTTCTCTCTTTTGTAATTTAACATATATATACAGTTACTTTCATTGCATTTAATATACATGTACATATGTCTAAAAGTAGATGTGTGTATGTATATATATGTATACATATATGTATTCATAACTCTGTAAGTATATCTGGGACTGAGAAGTTGTCATTAGGGGAATGGTCAAGACTGACCAATATCAGGCCAGTATCAATCCTGATCACTACATATATAAAAGAGTAACCTCTTAAGAATTTTCTACTGAATTATGTCATGCAGATATAATGCCATAGATCCAATATGAGTAATTTCAGAGGACAGGCTATGGTCCCTGAAGTTTCATAGCTGGGGACATCACAGCTATAAGTTCTGATCTAAGGGATCAGAAATTTTTCAATGTTTTTCTTATCTCTTCATGGATATTTTATTCTCCTTTACCTCTTTTCTAAAGAACAAAATGTGATCTTCCTCTTCATCAGGAGATTTAAACCTGCAACTGATAATAACACCTTACTAGGCAGTCTGGGAAGCTATATTCTAATGGTTCAATGTTTTTCTAGTTCATCTAAATAATTTTTTATGGAAAATGAAGTTTACTTAGTTGAAAACATTAGAAATATTCCAAAAATGTGTCACAGCTCTTTGGCAAGGAGGTGGGAAAACTGAATTTTGTCACTTCAATGTGACATTGACCTGGGCATTTTGACCACAGTCTGTCCATACAGAATGATTGCACCAAGTATTTTCTTTAATCATTTTGTATCATTCAATAGCTATTTTCATTCGAAACAGCCTCAAAGATATGTGGAGGGTAAATATTTCTATGGAAATTGGACATTTCAGGTGTGGTTACAACAGTGATGCAAGAATAATGAATCTAAGTCTACCACAGACAAAACTGGTATGTATCAGGAAGCAAGCTGAAGACTGAACTGTCTGTAGACTACTTCTTACCAAACTTACTTTTACTAAACTTGTTTGGCCCATTTGATCTGAATTTGCAAATATGGTTTTAGAGAAGCTGAAAATGCATATTTAGAGGTGTGTTAATTGTCCATTTACTGAGAATGAAAGTGTTAGCATTTTTTCCCCTAAATATATAGCATCCTTGCAAAAAATTATAAACAGAAATTGCTTACCAACACCCTTAGTACATTTAGGAGTCTCTACTAATCAAAATGATTACTTTATTGGAATTTTTATTTTCTTTAGAGGGTGGCAGTTAAAGCAAATTCTATTGTGCATGCAAAATGGAATTCAAGATCATTTGGTTAAATGTCCAAACCAAATAAAATTACACAAAACTAGCTTAATGAGCCTGCTAAAGTTTCTGAAAAAAAAACCCCAAGCAGCTAAGCTACTGAACTAAGTAGTAAATGAGGTAATATCAGAAAACGTTTTCTGATATTATTTATATACTTCAATGAAAAGTTTTTTTACTAGAGCATTTTGTGGTGCTATCGATTGCAGGAGGAATTTTTAGAAGTAATTCAATCTAGTTTTCCTCTGCTATGTAGCCTTAATTTTGCTTGCAGCTAATGGAAAAGTTTATGTAGAGCCCACTTCCTGAAGAAGAACATTTAATCCTGAAAGATTCTGGAAGGAAAAGTGTCAATGACTTGTATGCAGTATTCTGTTATCACAAAAAATAATCAGATGGTAGCAGGAATAATCTTTAAAATATATTCTGTAAGTACCTGAATCTGATGATATCTTTTCCTGTATTCGTCAAGTATTATCTTAGAATTTTTGATTTCTTGAAGTATTATAGTAAATAGAATTATGAAATTAGACTTGCCAAAATGTTTTGCATGAGATAAACTTCAAAATTTTGAAGATCACCATGTCAAAACCTGCTTGTTTTCCAGTTACCATTTCACTATTTCTTTTTTTTTTTTTTTTTTTTTTGGAGGAATTAGCTTTCTTTTTCTTTTCTTGTCTTTCCTTAGTGATGACATCTGAGTCATGTCCCCATCTTATTACCTTCATATTTTCCTAAAATGATAATATATTTGGCCAAACAATACATTTACTTCATAATGGAGGAGAAAGGAAGACAAAACCCACTCTAGCTAATGGAAATACTTTAGTTTTTTTTGAGTTTGGTTTTTTTTGTGGTATTTTAATATTTTTGGCCTTTACCTTATCTAAATCTTAAAATGTTTATTTCCGGTATGGCTGTTTTTTAAAGAGTACATGTGTCCTTCAAACTCAAAACAGTGGATTCTATCATGGTGGAATACTATTTGTGATGCAATTTCATAAATATCCTATTCATTGTCTGCAAAATGAGGACTTATAAAAGGTAAGTGGAATAGCTATAAAACTTCTTAAATGTCTTTCTTTTTCTCTCACTTGAAGTGTGATTACAATGAAAACCAGGTAAAAGTTTTTGAAGCTTCAGCAGTGATGAATTCTTACTTCTCACTATTATTATCTTTTAACACCTTTTCTGACACTTGGAATGTTTTCTTGATAATATAAAAATGGTCTGGTGGGGGAAAAAATCTGTGTGCAGTCTTCGCAGCTGGCACAATGTATCACTGTGCTTTGTTGTCATCTGCCCACACTCAATTAGTACACATCTGGTTAATTCTTGTTTTCACGCATGACACAAAATAAAATGTGTAAGTTTGATTTATTTTAGATTGGTGGCAAGATGCTTCCTCTCTCCCTTCAAAAAATTATTACTGTGAATATTAAGAAACCCTACACTGAAACGTAGAGCTCTCTTCAAGAAATAAAATACATGGTTTCATGGCATAAATATATAAACATATCAGCTGTGATAACAGAAAATTCTACTGTAATAGAAGGGTTTTTTATGATGTTCTAGCAGATTAAAAAAACCAAACATATTATCTGAATAACTATTTTAACATGATTTCTTTCATTTGCAAGTAAACTTATTTCTCTTCAGAAGCATGGAAGATGTGTGCATATTTTGATTTCTGGTCAGTGAGGAGTATGAAATCTGATACAATGGATTTATATTTAAGCTAATGGCTCGTAACTATATCTATTTTCTGCATTTGTCTCCTCAATAGGTGGGTGGATACAAGCAAAATAATAATAATATTATAACATTTATCTAAGGAAATGCTAAGTTATCTCTACATTACGCTGGTGGCTACACAGATACATGTGATAGACTAGTTCTTATCATTTTGTTCAAACTTACTAGCAAGAATGCTTAATCCATATTGTATAGCTTTCATGCACATGTATATAGTACCTTCCAGCACAAGTTCAGTCTTGATAGCTCAGTGCATTAATTTAAATTTATAAGTGTTGCCAAGAATCATGGTATTGAGTAACAAAAAATATTTTATTGTGTTTCTCATGGTTTCCCCCCTAAGAAATTACAGAATTTGTCATAGAAAAAATTCTCTGGTAATTGAGTTTTTTGTCAGCCTACCATTAATCCATATTTAATTAATTAAGGATAGAAGTATAACATATAAATGCTTACAGAACTATTTTTAGTAGTATTGAAAGCTTGACCTTTAAAAATATGGGTGGTGTTTTTTGATTTTTGATGTGCTTTTTGCTCTTGTTGGGCGCTTTTTTTTGCCTTTTTTTTTTTTTTTGGCTGGGATTGAATAATAATATCAGAACAAGATTCCCTACATTTTTTCTGAGATTTATAAAATAGGTTTGAAGTGGCAATGAATATTTGAGAGAGTATTTGTTTTAAAATGCCACAGAATTCATGTATTTCTTGATCCTTCCTATACCATAAATGAGTTAGCAGAACCATTTTATTACTACACCAGGAGCATATTCTTTCTTCTGGTGTAATGATTTTATCATTAATTCAGTAGTTATCAAAAGTAGTTAGCAAAATAAATCCATACATTTTATTAGGGAAAATTATATTTTTTTTTTCATTATGTGTGTAATAAGATAAGTAGTTGGGGAACAGTGAGCTCAAACATAAAAAGCTCTGTCTTTCCTAGATTTAAAAGTAATTGAAGTTTACATCTTGTTCTTAAGTTTGGATATTGTGAAATTAAGAGTGAAAAGAGGACAAAGTATAATGTTTGTTTTCTCCTTCAATAGAATGTGTCTGTATCTAAAAAAGTTTGTCACTTCTGCAAGAACCACCTATTCCATAACGGCAAGGACAAAATCATTCAATGGTATTGTTTGTTCCCACTCTGTCATAAGGAAATATTTTGAAATTATTTGCTTAGGTGCAAGCAGGCTTTTTGTTCTCAGATGGAAAGACAATAAAAAGTGGTATCGATGTTAGCAATTCCTTAAAGTTCACAACTGAGAGAGAGAAAGGAACTGAAGTGTTTTATTTGCAACACTTCTGATACTCGAGCATGTTTTGCAAAATACTCACCAAACTTCAACACACATACAAGATGCAACACTCAATCTTTCTGTCTACATATCCATAGGAAAAAAAAGCTGAAATCATATGGACAGTTCAAAATTATCTTGAATGGGACAAATATAGGTGCCAAAAGCATATAAAGCGAGACTACCTGAGTATTAACCATCCAAAATAAAAATTAACATAAAAGCACTAAGGGAAAAAGTTAGGTGAAACATAAATTACTTTTTTTTTGTCATTTTATTTTCATCATGGTCTGCCATTGAGATAAAATATATTTGCTGCTAAGGAAGGCAAGGAGAGTGTGAATTCTGAAACAGATAAGAGGCTACAAAATCAAAGCATTGCAAATCAAAGAACTGACAAATAGCAAGCAGCTTCCCCTGAGAGCAAAAATTACAATCGAGTTCAGTTTGTATAATCTTTGGTACAGAAAGCTGTTGTGCTTGGGAAAAAGGTGAATATTTCTCTAAAAGATTTTTTTTTTCAGAAATGGTGGGAATTAATTTTATTTTTATGCTGATTTCTTTAGATGTGAGAGGAACAAAATTGACAGGACTTGTTGCCCTCCTTAAGGCTTTTAAACAAGTATGAACCACTCCATAGCAAGTCGAATACATGTAATGCAAAAAAATCCTGAAGAATCTGAGTGTAGTACCAGTCAAATTAATACGTTGCTGTGTAAAAATTTCCAGTTGCAGACATCTACTTATTAAAATTTAATAAAGTTTCCATGTCTAAATAAATATGCCATATACAAAATTAACCCCTCCATAAGTCATGTTCACAAAGCTACATGAGCATACTATTTTTAACGCTATGGACTGGATTTTTTATTTGGAAGTTAAGGTGGTATGTTAAGCTATCCATATCATGGATTTCAAATGGTATTTATTCAGTGCTTTAGTATTTCTCTTCAGTATTACTATCCAATAGTAGTTTGTGGTATACACAATTATAGCCAGCATTTAGCTTTTAATGATTGAAAACTAGACTGTTTCTGAAAACTGAGAAGGTATTAAAGTCCACTAAATATATCCAAAAACCTATTGCTCAAGACTATACTCTCAACTAAGACAAAAAAGGGCTCTTGTATGAGTGTTCTGTCAGTTCCTCTGGACCACATGATCTGGAATTTTTATGTAATCCTGTAGCAATCTTGTTGAATTGTACTAAGTCAATCAATTTAATTCATCCAACATGAGTTCAAGTCCCCCAGGATTTGTGGGCTTCTTTTCGCAGCCTCCTGCCTTTATTTTCCAGTTAAACTTCATTTGTTTGTCTTAAACAAGACAATTGTATTCTACATTAGGTTGCATTCTGCTACCTTCTTTGGTACCTCTGTATTTCCTCAGTCTTAGAATACTTTGCCATTTCTTTTTCCAAATTAAAATAGTTCCCTGGAATAGTTAGGAAAATTACCCACTGACAGGGTTAACCAGCTGTATGCCTTATTTCATTGCTCTCCTATTAGTACAAACAAGAAAAAGTCCCCCAAATTGCTGGACTTCGGCCCCTCTTGTTAAGTAGATTTTATATCCATTTCTTCTATAGTGTTTCTGGGGAACATGGATTTTGGTAAAAAAATATGTAATAACTGCATGTGTATCACTTTCTTACAATGTTTTTGCAAGGGTTTAGAATAACAAGCAATCTGGTTTAAACGGAACCAGTAAAGATTCCATTTGATAAAGACAGATTGATGATTTACTGAAAGAAAAGAATCTTTAATTTTCCAGCTTAATACATAGGAATCCTAGTATTTTGTTGAGATTTGAATATTATATTTTGTGCTAGAATGCATAGAAACATGTGGAAACACTTTTTGATCTTCATGTGGAAGTGAAATGCATTAATATTAATTTATTAGAAGAATAATGCATAGTCTTTCCTCATTTCTTTTATCATATTATACTCCAAAAGACCTATTTTTCCAAAGATTTTGAAAAGTATTTAAAGGGAATTTCATTTAATCTCCTCCTTTCTTAAGTATTTCAGATGTGATTTGAAATGATAATTTACATTATAAATTATATGTTCAAAAATAACTGTTTTTCAGTAACTGACTGGTCTTAATTTTCTCTGTCTTTAAGTAGCTGGTAAATAAGATATTTTTATGCTAAAAAAATCCTGTCCATTTGCAAATCTTCTTCTTGACAAATTTACTGAAAAGATACTATATTTGTCTCTTGATAACAAGTATTGATCTCTCAGATTTCCAGTCATACTACTTTTAAAAATTATCTTTGTAACACCTGACTATTGATAAGTTCTGTGACAGGTGAGGGTAAGGAAAAGCAGAGGGGTAAAGCATAAGTATGACTTGCTAGGAATGCTGCACATACATGAATAAAAGTGTATATGGTTATATGATTAGATGTTTAAAGACGTAAGTACATATAAAATCATAGTGATTATGTGTATACATACATATACGCAATATACATAATAACAAACAAAATAATTTGGCTTCTTTCATTATCATTGGAATGTAGTTTAATATTATTCATTTCAGTATTAGTCTAGATTATTTGTAATCATAAATTCAGTAGTTTCACAAGCCCAGCCTTCCTTCCTTTGCAAATCAAGTCAATAGTTCAATCTGTGAGATGTATTCCTTTTGTTTTAGTACAGAATTACATACACTTAGTTTTGTGGTTCATTTCAGCATGAAAGATCTTGGCAGTCCTTATATGGCTTGCTGGGTCTTTCATATTTCAAAGAAAAAAAATGCAAAAGTTTGTTGCTAAAGCTTTGAAAACTTAAAAGTGATGTCAGCAGCAACTGACCCAGCATCCTTTTTGAGTAAAAAAATGTCTCTTGAGCTGTTAGAATGATGTATTCTGACAAAAACAGTTGTTCCTTGCTCTTTAGTTCTTGAGTTACCACTAAAGACAAGAGTCCTAGAAGTTTACTCGGCATCAATTTGCACTTGAATAAGTCAGTGTGCACTGGTAGAATGAAAGAACATTAGTGGAAAATGTGTAAACGTAAATATAGTCATACATATAGCCTGATGGGCTCACTGGGACACACAGAACAAAGTCTGCTCTGAGTCAGGGTGTACGCTTGGGGATCCTGTGTTATGTTCCGCCCCAACCTCTGCTGCCAAGATTGTTTACCCACGTCTTTGTGCCTGTGGAAATTACCCTTTATCCAGGCTGCTTGACAATAGAAATGTTGTCACTTTGTGTAACAGTTGTATTATTAACAACAAAGAAATAAAAACTCAGTCCAAAGCAAACAAAACAAACACAAACAAACAAACAAAAAATTATATCTTTTTTTTTTCCTTCCTCTATGCCTGAAATTTGCTCTGTGTCCCATGTGAAGCCATTTCTTATATCTCTATCTCACCAAAGGTATCCTGCCATTCTCAGCTCTCCACAATGCTTGTAATGCTAATCTTTCAAGAATCAGTTTCTCTCTGAATTCATTCCAACCCATGTCCTCAAGCAGCCATTGCTCCTTTCATCCTCTATAACAATCTTCATACGTGTATTCCATTCATGTAATGGTTTCACGTTCACCTGTCTCTGTTTGACAAATTTAGTAAAGTGGTTTGAATGTCTTTTCTGCTGTGAGACAGGATCAGGAGAAAAGCAAGGCAGGCCCAAACTTAAAGGTATAAAGACAGATTTATTAACAAACACTAAAAGAAGAAAATGAGAATCAAAATGAAACTTTCAAAACACTCCTCCTCCCCCCACAAGTGTCCACTTTTCCACTACCAACATAAAGAGACAAAGCTTAGAACTCTCAGTCAGTTACATCCATAAAATACTCTTTCATCGTTCATTTGGAGAGAGAAGCCTCTTTAGCTTACCATGGAATTTACCCACTGATACATAGAGCAATTCTCTCGTGGGTTTTCACTGTCACAGAAACAGCCACCCAGGAACTTGCTTTGGCAGTCCCGCCCCTCGGCAGCCTTCCCAAGCCGCGTACGTGGATGGCACTTGGGCCGGGCCCAGCCCAGACAGGCCTGTGGCTGCCATCAGGGGCCCGGGGGGTGGGGGAACATCTCCTTCGGCCCGGGCAGGGCCGGCTGGGCAGGCTTTAAAATCAGCTAGATATCAGCGGCTGCCGCCATCCCTTCACCCCCCGGCAGCTGTGGGGTCTGCGGGCCCCCAGCAGGGAGGAGCGGCGGGCCTGGCTGGCCCGGGCCGGTTCACAGCTGCTCCCCCAGCCGGAGGGAAAAGGGCGCCTCGCCCGCGCCCTCGGCTTTATCTTTGTATTCCCAAAGCCGCATCCAGCCTCCTCAATGGTTAAACAGTATGTCAGTATCTAAAAATTGGCCTCTGGGAGGTCCTCTTCCCTTCCACAGGAAATTAGCAGATCCTTACAGGGTTACAGAGGATTATTTCTCCTTTAACTAAAAACTAAGCCATGTTAACCCATCACGATATCCACAGAGTGGCCCCAGGGGGCCGCACCCTCTTGAACCCCTCACTCTTTTCAGTCTGCTGTATTGTTGTTGCAACTCTCTCTCTCTCTCTCAGGTACAATCAGACTGAAATAACTATTAAATATCTTTTTTAGCCATTATCTGTAGTCATGTTGATTCTCTCAGGTAAATCTCTTATCTTCCTAGGAAAAAAAATGCTTTTCCTTAGCTCCTGATGAATTGTGACTCCTGTAAAGGTCTTACTTGTTCTGTGGATCCCCTTCCCCCCACATCCTTCAGGCCCTCACCTTTTGTAACTGATACTTTTACAGTTTCCATGTCTTCCATTTCCATTTAATTGAAATAACGTGTGATTAAAATGTTAGATCAGATTATGCCATCCAGTTTAATCAATGATGAACTTAAAATCCAATTAAAATATCAGTTTAAGATGTATTTTGTTTGAATGCCAGCTACCAAAACAAGAATTTTAACTAATGAGATATGCTGATTAGATAATATTTTGACTACCAAAATGTTCTCAAGTGTTGTATTCAACTAAAGACCATCTGTGAACTTACAATTACAACAGAATCTAGTGATAGAAGTGAGTCCAACAAGCTTATAGTCCTAGATAAAATCATGACTTTAAAGTTGCACTTTTTCATCATTTTCAGTAGTAAAACATTGAATGAACACTGACAAGTTCACATTCTATCTATGAATAACCAGTTCCTTTTTTTTGTAAATCAATCAAAAATCCTTCTGTCAAAATAGTTTACAAATTGTGAGCATTTTTGTTGACTTCAGTAGAAATGCCTGCAAGACTATCAATCTGAAAGACTTTTAATTATTAAGGACAAGTAAAAAAAAAGAAAGAAAAATTATACCAGAACACTTGCTTTTTCTTTTGGCAGAATTCATTACTGGTTGTTTATTGTTCACCTGGGGAAAAAAACCTCAGCCTCTGAAAATACTTAGAGATAAATGAAATTACTATTGCATTAACAAGTACGTACAAAACCGGAAGAGGTGTGAACATAAAAATGGTTTATTCTGAGTATGTGCTAGTAACAGAAAAATGTCTTTCACTGTATCCTTTAGATTTTGCTTAATTCAACTGCATCTAGAAAAACTGGTAAGTTAATTCTAGCCAGCGTTAATACAAAACAAAACAAGCAAAATAACAAAACAATTATCCACTACCAGCTGAATTTCCCTTTAAGCTTAGGCTGATTTTTGAAATTTACACATGAAAATAATTGATTGTGAATCCCTTCATAGTCTGATTCAAGTCTGATTTCATTTCATACCTGTACATCGGAAGATGGGTTTCACATTAACAGAAATGTTTACCATTTTCAGTCCTGAAGCAAATTTTTAGGAATCACTAGAACAAGAGAAACTAAAGTAGAATTTCCCTCCCTTATGCTTTCCAGTGCAAATCACAGACTAGAAATCTAGTAGGAGTTAAACTAGATGCACTTCTTTTCCTCTTTTGTAAAATAAGACATCTGATCTAATTTATCTTACTGAAACTGAAATTCCTTCTGAACAAAATTTTCTAGCCTTCTAACTGCTTTTAAACCACTGGACTCTTTGTGTTTCAAATTAATAGACTTAAAAAATCTCTGAAGTCTGACCCATGAAGAGGCATTGTTGACCCTAATTGATGCACAGATGAAGCATAATATGTCACAATGATAGCAGAATATTAATTCTGTAGATTTTTTTTTATTTTTAAATGTTTCAATTTAGTTCAGCCCTCATACCTGTTCTGTCCACTGTAAAATATGCACTTGTCATGTTTTTAGGAAATACACTTTTATAGGACATTTTAAGTAATTTATCAAAAACCCAGTTTATATAAAATATCTTTACATATGTTGGAACTGAAGATTAAAAAAGATAGATAAAAGAAGGAAATCAGTTGCAATCTGTTTTTAAGGTTTGTTTAAACTGCTTCAGCAGGCTCCCAGATCTCATATTCCATCTTACCTCAGAACAGTCAATTGCCTTCTACAATATGTGAACTGGGCTTTTCAGTCTTGCTTCTAGTTCTCTGAAGTGTGGACCTTTAAGTGTACCATTTTCTAGAATTTAGGTTATTAAGAAGTTTAAATTAATTATAAAAATAAATACATTTGCCTATACTGTAAGAAAACCTGGCTTACCTACTCACAACAACACAATGGAAGGAAGATATTCTTTGTTCTACAATGAAACAATACTTCTAAAAATACTTTATAATGAGTACATTTGTCACAGGGAGTATTCCAAGTCTGAGAGATACCTGAACTGCAAAGTTTCTTCATCATAAACAAAATGTCACTAACTTCAAGGGGAAACCCTGCAGTGTTGTCCTTGTGACCTATGAACTAGTAAGCTAAAGAGGAATAATTTATACTATGCAATAGTAGCCATTTTTCTCCAACAGTTATATACAGCAGTTTTTGAGTAAAAGGTCAAGTAAGTGCTCTACTGTTCTTTTCTAAAGGAGAGAAAAATCCTCATATTCTTTCAATAAAATCCATAGCAAATGTACTGAAAATAAAGCTTGATAAATTATTTGTAACATTAATCAAATAATCAGAAAAAAGAAATACCAGTTCAAGTGAGGAATCATATTTTGTCTCAGCTGAGACTGATGTACATAAGACAGGTTAGGGTCCATGACAAATTAAGCCTACCACATGTGCTGGAGTGTCTTTCCCTGCAAAATGATTTCATGTGTGACCAGTACTTAATATGCATCTGTTTTAATATTTATGAAACATTATTTTTGTTCTTTTTTGTTTAATACTTCAGAAACCAGAGCACATTATCCTGTTACAAAAGAATGTTTCAGCATTCTAAATAATATTATAATTCAACTATTCTCTGGTTGGGAAATCCTAGACAAATATACTACTAAATCTCTGTGGTTTCTTTTCTTGATAGAATGGAATTTTCTTTCACCTTTTTTGTTTTTTTTCTTTTATAATTACTTGCAAGACATTGTAAAAATAATTCTATGTCTCTTGATTATCTGTGACAGTATGTATCTTGTCTGTGGTTTGGAAATTCATGGTAATCTTTTAGCGGGGATTGGGCATAAATTATCATGCCCCTATTGATACACGTATTTATCTGGTAAGAGTGGTTTCTTTGCATTTCAGAGATGGTCAGAAGAAATCTTACTTTAGTATAGATGATTTTTCCTTGCCAGACATCGATAAACTCAATACTTATTCAAAGTCATTGCTGCTGATTTCACTACGCAAAATGCAGCCTATTATCCTCTCTGGTTTAGATACATGAGAACCTGACATTTTGTACTGGGCACACACAGCTTCTGTTCCTCTAATCATTACCCAAAACCTTCAAAACTTCTAAATAAAACGTCAAAACTACTACTGCAAAAGATAAATCTTCAGAACTACTACTGCAAAAATACTGCATATTTTTAAAGGACACAGCACCAAAGCTTTGCTAATGGACTCCATTAATTTCCAAAATGCTTCATATTAATCATGTGCACAAAGTGTTTTTGCACAACATTGCATCTGCTTCTGTGAACATGTACTTTGCACCCAAAATCTCATTAAATCTGTCAATGTATATATTTTCTCACCTGTTCCTAGACCTTAATTGCCATCTGCATTCTAGCAACATCATCTGGGCCAAGGCCCACTGAGAATTCATTTGGAAATAGTGTTGATAAAACACTTCTACCTGATAGCTTATAATTGCTGTATTGACTTGGAGGAAATAACATTCTGTCTATAATACAAATTTTTTTGCCTTAAGAAACTCATACTTCATAGCCACATTGTATCCAAAGTGGGCCCAATTGCAATAGAGTTGATCAGTTTTCATGGATATATAGAAAACTCCTCATGGTATCTTGTTGCTGCTGTTGAAACAGCTCCGTAACTGCTAATCAAAATTCATATAGGGACTTATTAGGAAGATAGTTGTGAGGTAGCCTAGAGAAGTCTTCAGAATATGTGTCATCATTACAAGAGCTGTCCAACAGTTCTGGGAACAAGTTGCATGAGACAGAAAATCGCAGCATAGCTTTTGAACATATATTCTGTAGAGTATCTATTTTGGAACAGGTAGATAAAGTTGACAAGGTTACCTCTTAGGAAATTGTATTAGCATTTCTTATTTCCCTTGTACGGTCTTGCTTTCTTCCTTTATGAGAGATGACAACATGAGTTTTAGTTTACATGGCTGATAGTTAAGGGGTAATTATTTAATTACATTAATTAGAGTCTTCTTAAAATCGCATCCCTTATTAAACCTGTCACCTTCCTCAGAAAACAAATTTTCTTCATAAATCAATTCTGCATACCTTGTGGCAATGCTTATTGTCTGAAAGACAGATGATCCTATAGTTAAAGGAATCACATTGCTGTAGAATAAGTAATGATACTTATTGTAATGATACAGCAGTCCAGTAGTTTCTCTTAGTGCTTTCATTTTGCTTGGTGATTTTGAAATAAGAAGTTAAACTGAAGATCTGTTTTTCTGGAAAAACAATATTAAAAAAGAGCAAAGAATTCTTGTGTATGTTAATCTGTTTTATTAGCAAAATCTGTTAGATAAATTTTCTGTGTAAGAATGACCTTGATTTTCATCTGTCACAAAGTTTACTTCCTGTGAAACAAAATTACAAATCTTATAGTAATATGATCAGATATTTTCCTTTATTTTCCTTATTTTCTGTGTATTCTTTAGGTATTTTATTAAAACTTCACAAAGAATCAACATAGAATAAAGCAGCTGGCATTTAGAAAGGGTCTTAAATATGTGTTGCTTTTTTGTTTATCATACTATATTCTATAAGAATAACAACTGGCCACCTTGAATAGATTTTGAGTGGAAATTGCAAAATACAGTTTTTATATGTAAACTAAAATAGAGAATCATATTAATAAGATTTAAATGATTTTGTCAAATAAAATACACAGAAATTGTCATTCAAATGCTATAATGGCATTTTGAACAATTAAGCTTAAAATAATGTATTAACTGGTCATGTAGATGATTTTTATAAATGTCATTTAGAAACCAGAACAAAAAGTAGAAAAAAAAATTGAGATAACCTGATCCTTCTTAAAAAAAAAAAAAAAAAGGAAAAAAGAAGTCACGCTCTCAAGAATTAACCTTGGTAGATTTCTTTACTGATGATAGTTTCCATAAGTCAAGTTTTCTAAGCATATAAATTCTTGAACATACATTGTTATTCTCTTCAGAAGCATTCTCTCTACTTATTTTTATTTATTTCAGCTTCATACTTTTTTTCTTCTCTATTTACCTTAAGAATGTTTCTCACTTTTAACTAGGAATCTTTTTTTATTTTGCAAAGATTTATTGGTATTCCCTGACTTGACCTAACAGAAAACAGTAGTTGTGCATTAACCTGAAAGTCAGAAGTCCTCTGAGTGGATTACAGACTGGTAACAGACACATATAGCACTAATTGTCAGGACAGTTAGTGCTATAGAGGACATAATTCCACAGTTACTCCATTGTCTTCATATGTCCTTAATAGTGACAGTGATGATGAAGGATTAGGATCTTCTTCCAACTCTTACCTACCCATGATACTAAGTGAAAATCATGATTTGGGTGACCAGCTTTAATTTAATATAGCCCACAGCTGTAATTAAATGATTTCTACTCTCTTATCAAAGCCTTTTAACATGGCAGGACTACATTTTAGGTTTAATTGTTGCCTTTAGAGTAAAAAAGATGAAATACTTGTTTGTTCCTATCATTCAAGCCTACTCATTGTTATCTTCCCATACCTGTCAAAGATCATTGGTTGTCATCTTGATATGAAAATGATTAATTCTGATACAGCTTTTCTCATAAGAGAAAGTAGCTACATTTTATTTTGGTGACATAATGCCATAAAGCAGAAGTTTGTATTCAGAAATCTCTTTTTGAATAATACTGCTGCCTATAAGATTCTGTTATGTTGAAACAACTTTAAAAAACTTTTTCTTATTATATAATTATTCATTTATCTTTTCCACACAGAAATGTGGGATAATCAAAAATGAATAGTATGGGTGGATTGATGTGATAAACTGAAATAGGAAATAAGTTATTTGGGTGTTTTTTCTTTATGAGCTGACTTGTGGAACTGTAAAACAATATATTTTTCATGCCTTAAGTTTTAATTAAGAATATTCCAAAAGTATCTTCAGTTATTTAAAATTCCTTCTTGAGCAGAATAGAGAATACTGAAGTTAAACAGGAGCAGAAGTTAAAAAGAGGAGCCTTTCAGGAATGAGAAATAAAACTGTAAATCTCAGACTGCGCTTCTTAATTTCAGAATAATTATACCGAACCTAACTCTCAGATTGGTTATCTTCAACCTCCTGAGTTGTTTACAGGTTCAGATTTTACCCCCGCAGGGTTTTTAAGACTTAAGACTTAAGACTTAAGACTTAAGACGATAAAAGCACATTACTTCCCTAAGCACTTCCAAAGCTTTGAAACCTTGAAGCTTTCAATCACTTTCAGCTTTTGGTTTTGTGATGGAATTTCATATCAGTCTTTTTTTCTTTAGATGTGTTCATCATTTAGTTTTGATTTTTAATTTAAAAGATTGTACAACTGGATTATATTTGAGATAAAATGCGGTAAATGATGAGCAAAGTTCAGATCATATATTGGTAACTGAACAGGCACACTTTTGCAAATACACGTGTGTAACCATCTGGATAAAAAATACATACTTGTATATTCATATATTTATTTTAAAATATGTATATAAATAAATTGTAATTTCATAAAAACACTCCGGTTTTGGTTTTGTCTGTTCTAGTACTGGAATCAGTCACAAAGAACAGTTAAATCTATTACTGTGTATTCCCATTCTGCTCTACATCTGTACAATGTCCCTGCTGTTGGCAATAACAACAACAAAAGAGCGCTTCAGTAAGATAAACTTACTGTACAGAAACTAAGGCAGAAATAGGAACAAGTAACTAGGACAGAAAGCAACACAGACCAAGACCTTTTTTTTTTTTCAGCAGCAACCTACTCCTAGGGGGATGTAAACAAACTTTGGAACTACAGTCCCTGGAAAGAGAACAATAGCAACAATTACTCACTAAAAGATATATCATTAAAGTAACATTACTGTTCCTTATTTTCTTCAAAGGAAATATTTGCTGAATATGATATTCTACTAGTATGGGAAAATATCCAGTGTAAGTGCAGTTAGCAAAGGTTTAATTTCCATAAAATAGTTGGAAAGAACCAAGCCGTTTGTAATTTATTTTCGTGGGTACTTTGAACCAATTCAGCAGTCAGGATAAAAAGGCATCATAAAATTCTATTAAAAAGGATGTGCTTTTTATGGTTGACATTACTCTGCGGAAGATGTTTTCTTTCTTTTTCATTTGTACATTTATTTCCATTTCACCTCTGGATGAAGATGTTTGCAATGATTTAACTGGCTATGGTTCCTAAAGTTTTCTAGGCTTCATTGTCTTCTGCTATTCAAGGAATCAGCAACAGTTTTATTTAGCTGCCCTGAAATGAAAACAGAAAATGTGCATCTTATTACCACTGGCAGGTTAGTTGATTTAAGCAGGTTAGGCATTTCTTTTGGGGGCACCATCAGATGAAGCAGTTTATCCTTTTCTCCCCTTTTTTGTTTAGTTCACCACACAGCCCAATAAAGAACATACTCAAATGATTATCAAGGAAATTGCAAACAGGCAAAGAAAAGTAGGAAGGTCTACTGCTGGGACAGAGCGTAGTAATCACAGGACAAAAACACAATAAATGCTTTTTTATTGGTAAATATATGGTAACAATAAACCCATTAGCCTATTAGACCTAAAGTGTCATATTTTGCTTTATATTGATACACACTTTATTTTTAAAATGTTGTAGTCAAGTATTTGATGAAAAATACGCCGTAAATATACTTTTCCACTACTTACATGTATGCAGAGCTTTCACATCTAAAGTATAGTATAAAGTAGTCAATGAAAGAAAAATGAATGTTGTAGCATAGGCTTCAAGGTTTTTGTAAACCCATTTGTTGGAGAGAAAAAGAATGAGGTCCTTTCTTCTCATCAACCATCTCTATGCATGAGAATGCCTTGTGGTTAACAGAGAAGCATCCTGTGAGGCAGAAGTAAACAGTAATTACAGTCTTATATTTAAAATATGTCGTAGCAGAAGCTGTGATGAATAATGAATAAAGCAATCTTCGTGTGTGAACAGTGTTATGAAATAGCCCAGTCATTTCATTAAGTATGCTTTGATTGCGTAATGAACTGCAGATCTGCTGTATGGGTGTTTTCTGTTGAATGTATTACAGCTGTAGATTGGTGAGGCATAGGAGAGTTTACACTTTGCAGTTCTAAGTCGAAACATAACTACATTATTGAAACTAGATATTTTTATTTTTAGTGTAAAAGTATTCATTGAAATTATTCTTCTGCTCCTGCTTTTCCAGCATGAAGGTTTTACATGCTACTCTTAATAATTACACAAAACTAAAAATTCAGACAAAAAATCACGTTTTCATCTACAAAAAAAGCTAAAAAAGATCTTAGTAATCAAATGCACCGCAGGTGAAAAACAAATACAATTGCATATGAGCAGGCCACAATAGAGTTTTATTGCCAAGACAACAGGAAGTAAACAGAAAAACATGTCATAGTACCAATAACAGACTCTGTAATTTATGTGGAATACACCATTCTGTCATCTTTGCAAAGATCTACACTAAAACTGACAGTAGGTAGCAAGATAAAACTTTCTCTCACTAATACGTTCTCTGAAATAAAATCCTATTTTGATTTGATGGGGTTTGGAATGAGCAAAATACACTATATATTCCCTGTAGGTGGGGTGGAAAGAATTCTCTCCAAGTATAATAACAAACCCAAGAACACTTTATTTAACGATATTTTGATTTGTAGAACTCTTTTTGTCTTTTTTTTTCCTCTATCACAATATGTAGGGAAAGCATATAGAGTACATTACTTGTAAATGAATTAAGAACAAATCCATTGACTTAAAAGGCTTAAAAATATGTATTCCTTTAAAAGTTAAGCTTAGAAGTTTTCTTAACTGGCATTGTTGTATGTGAACATACAGGATTCACTTGATTCTCTCCAATTTTTTTCTTTTCACACACACAGGAGGGACAGAATACTCTGTGACTCCCTCATGGGTATAAATCAGAGACAGAGGTTTTGGAGAAAGGGGGATTAAGGCACATCTATCTTGGCAGTGTAGCATGTAACAGAACTTTAATCAACATCCACTTTCTGCTCTTCAGAGGAGCATATATAGGGCACCTAACTGCTCTGAGATGTGTCAAAGTGACATCTGATCACCTTGACTTGTTCAGATTATGGTGTCTGGGGATGACAAGCATCCATTCCTTTGCCTGTCTCCTGAACAGAAATGTATTTTCACTGAACAATAAAAGAAGTAATAGAAGTAGAAGCATTATTTTTTTTTCTTGCAAGAATATCTCATTAATTTCTATTACGTACATAAACAGGAACATTAATGTGGTTTGGTGGGTTAAACAAATAAACTTTGCTTAAAGCATTAACTTGATTTTACAAAAATTTCAATACATAATTCTATTATAATTGGAGAGAAAAATAACATGATTGTACTTGGTGTTCTTTATAAATATTCATCCACAGAAGTAGCAAACACAGAGATAAATAGTTTGAAATTGGAACAAGACAAATTTAATGCATTTTTAAGGAATTCTGATTTTAATGTAATGTATCTATTCTAAGATCGCTCATACCCACATTTCTATTGCAGGATATTTCTGCTTTATGACACCTCATTTGGGGATATGACGCATTACTTGGATGATGCAAGCTTCAGTATTAAGTTTTGATAATTCATATATGCATTGATATATATGATATATATGATATGATATATATGCATCCATATATGCAAATGATGGGTTTTCAAGAAAGCATATCTGCTCACCTGCTTAAGTGGACTCTATTTATAAAATCCAAAACCATAAATGATGACTTTAAGGTATATACTTTGGTATATACTTTGAAGCTGAAGAGAGGATAGAACTAGTTCTTAGTCTAGATATTTGCTGTGTAGGCCAGCGGTTCACTCAAGCCACCTATAAATATGTGTTTGAAGAAAAATTACATCAGGTTGTTACTCAAATTCAAGATGGCGATATATTTCCACAAAATATTAAAGAATAGGGAAAAAAAAGGGGTAGCCATTAAGAAATTCCTTGAATCAATGCCTAGTGCATGTGGGCCACTGATGAAGCATTTTCCAGTATTTATAAAAAACATAGAAGATAACTCAGGATTTCATTCATTAACTATTACTGGAACCCTGTTACTAGTCAAAACAAATGTACTGAAGAAACTAACTGAAGATAACTTCAACAAGGACATTGCTTACCAAATTCAGATTACTTTTCACCATTTAACCAAAGCAAAAGCATTTTCAAGATCAAGCCATGGTCACATGTGTGTAGCCATTTGATCAAATAAATTGAATGCCACCAGCTGTCTGTTAACATAATCCTTCAAAAGTAACTGCAGTGAAGCTTCTGCAACTACTTGCTCATAAGAAATAAATCTAATAGGAAACAAATCATAACTTCCAGTGAATTACTTCACCTCTCTGTAAGAATACCTACATTTGTTACCTTTTTGCTATTTGTTTCTTGAAGAGAACAAGAAATAGCTGATCTTCATTTGGCCTTCTCTGGGAAGAAGGTTGATGTCAATAGAGTAATGTGCTATTAAAATTGTGTTTCATTATTAAATTTGTATATGATCATTATTTCAGTAATTCAAGAGAAAGCTAAGACATATTTTTTGCTGTTTACTAGATCAGGATTAATGTCAGGTATGGAAATAAGCAAGTTTAACTTCAAAATTATGTAAAACTGCTGAATAGCCACAAAGATGCTAGTTGTTCTTGCAGTTATCTGCAAAATAATACTTTAAATCCAAAAAAAAAAAATCTTTTTTTTTAATTGATTTCTGGGCTTAGAAGAGTTAAATATAATAAAGATTTTAATTCTTTTAAAATCATGAACAAGATAATTTACACACCCTAATAAATATTTAGGTCTCTATTTAAATTTGTCATAAAAACACTCAAGTAAATAAGCATAATAAATGGTGTAGCATAAATTAGATGCTAAAAAATCTTCCATGTTCAGTCATTAAAATGACACTGATGCATCTATCTATATATGCACATCTACATATGCAGACATTATTAATACCGTGCATGTTTTTAATACTTGATTTTGATAAACTGCTATTTGATTTTATTCAAAGCTCTTGCTATTTACTAAACTTGAAACACTCATTACCAACTTGAATAAGTGTTGCTATGTCATTTGACATTACATTTTTAATTAGCAAAATCTATCCATCTATTATATGTTATTCCCACCTGGAGTTAAAGCAACCAGGGCATTAATGACTAGACTGTCTCATCTCCTTAATAGGTTGCTGGCTTTGATGACAATAATACTGTGAAATTGCAAAATATTTTTTTCACCCTTCTTCTGATGAAGAGTTTATTGACATGTTATTTCTGCATGAAAGAAAATAGTTTATCTAAATTCTTGACTAACTATACATAATATCCCATGAATTCTGATTCTGTCTCTGACATTTTTCTGATAGGTAATTGATGGGTCACTGGATTTTTCTCTTCTTTTTCTCTTCCTTGTGTTGTATTTTTCCAGTATAAGAATCAACATCCTTTAGCATTTAGTTAGTGATTACTGATTTGATATTTTTACTAGAAATCTTTAGAGTTGCAGTATTATGAACTCCATCAGAAATACAGATTTACACCTCTAGCACAGCAGATTTCATCTTTGTTAAAAGAATATTCAAGCAGGAAGATTTTATAAAAGGTAAAAAAACAAAAGGAGTATTCTTCATGTCATATCATCTTTCATATAATCTGCTTACAGATTATATGTGGTACATCTTATTAATCTGTGGTACATCTTATTCCTTTCTTGAGTCCTCACTCATGGAGAGAGGCTAAAGAAAGAGGCTCACTTTTTGCTTCTAGAAAGCGACATATTTTATATTCTGTTATAAGAATATGACTACACAGCAAAGAAAAAATCTGACTAACTCTGAGGCAGATACAGCCTTCCAGATTAAAACAAAGGATATTTCATTACTTCATCATCAGGTATGAAGGAGTGTGGTCACACAGAAGAGACTCCTGCAATCCACATTCAGGAGTTTTTCATGTGCTAGCTAGCAGTTCAGATGTGGACTTCATTTTCACCCATTACCTATACCAAGACATACAAAAGTAATTATTTACAACAGATGAGATGGAATGATTCTCATCACATATATATTCCATGCAAGAATAATCTCATTATCACAATACTTTACCTAAAAATACACTACTTGTAATTTAACTGCAATATATGCGCAATAAGAATGGCTGCTAAGAAATGAAGCTATGGCAGGAGGAAGTAGAGACAGAAGGACAATACCTGTAAGGTCAAGGGCACAGTTGTACAACATCCAAATGCAGAGCAGAGCAGGACTGGTGACAGTTTTGGTGCCAATCAGTTCTATAGAGACAGAGTAGATCCAGTGTCAAGCCTCAAAATAGTTCAGCTGTCTGTGTCAATTCAGATTGACAGAGCACAGGCACACCTTCAATATAGCTCGGGAAAGTCCCAAGAATAATGGTCTGAGCTTGAGAGCAGTGAGTGAGCACCTCCTGCCTCTTTCACACATAACAATTTCTTAGTAGCAAGAGTGCAGTGTAGAGTGCTGCACTGTATCAGAGGTGTCTTGATGAATAAGCGATTTAAATGCCTTAAATGGTCCTGACAACTGGCTTTCCCAATCCTGGAGGCCTTTCTCTAGGGTTTTAAACAGAACTGTCTTGCCAAAATTAAACAGAACTCAAGCAAAATAGTTTTTAATTAGAATAGGTAGTTAGCTAAAATTATTTTAAATCGTATCTATTATAACCAAGGCCTCACATCTCACACTTCTGTTGGCTTTTCCAATAATCTCAGTAATCTTGTTCATCCAGATAGAGCATTTACATGCTCTTCAAAGGAAAGGAAGATAGAAGAGAGAGAGGACGATGAAGATATTGAAATATAGTCAAGCAAATGTGACAGCACATCTAAAATTCGTGCGCAATGAATATTTTGTTAATATTGACTTTAGTGAAAAGCAAACTCATTTTGTAATCTCCAAATAGGACCCTACATCTATTTTTTCTTTCTGTTCTCTTTAAACATGGATCAAAATATTTAATCTAAAATGCACCCAGGGTGCTTCTTTCTAATTGTTAAGTCGTTTCAGTAAAATCTGTTGATAGAAACATAGGTTTAGAATCTTCATCTGCTTGGAAATATGCTTGTTATTTTTATCCATGGCTGACATGCTAGGGAAGAAGAGCAATTTTGTTTACTCCCAGGTGGTTTAAATTTGATTTGAACTCATAGCTGAGTTTAAGCTGATGAACAGCTTTTTATTGAACAGGAATAAATTGAGAAATTCAGATTAGTCAGCTACTTTTTCATAATAATTTAAATTCCAAAGAAGATGCATTTAGCAAAAATAGAACAGAAAGCTGTGTGCAATTGATGAATTGTACCTGATGACTAGCTGACTTCATAAAATCCTTAATGAATTTGCTGCTGTTCTATGTCTTTTCAGTATTAGTGTTCTTATGAAAAAGAATTTGTACAAAACAAAGTGAGAGTAACTGACATAAAATATAAAAATGAATGCTTGAACAAACCCATATGCAGACCAATATAAAGAGGTATCTTCCTGTATGTTAACATCAACGAAAGCTTTTCCTCACAGAGTATTCTGTAACAAATGTTTTGTTCCTGTATAAAAAAGAAAAGTCTCAACTGACCAACACGGTCTATTGATAATTAATATGGCCTTGTCAGCATTCAGTTAAACTTCAAAGTCTGAAAACCTTTCTTACAAATAGCAGGAAACGTGAGCAATCCCTTTGGGAATCAAGTAGAATTACCTAAACATAAAAAATCTGAAGATGACAGTCTGTTGACTGGTAAGACAGGCAAAATTAAAGTTAATACAAAGTTTCATTTATATCTTTTTATTCCTGACAAAATGGTGAGTGTTATTCTATTTCTGAAGAAACATTTTGTGAAGATTTTTTATATATGTATATAGATGTAGACTTGCATACATATAAATATATATGTTTATGCTTGTTTGGAAATGCTTTGAGACCAAAAGATAAAAATGGCCACATATTATTACTTTAATCTGCTCAGGCACGCACATAGTAATGATATTTCCTTCTCAGAAGAATGACAAATTGTGTGATTCTGCTGTCAGGACAAAGGAGAAGACTAAAGAAGTGCCACAGTTTTAACTGGCAGGCAGCTAAACACCACACATAGCCCTTTCACTACCTACTTGCTCCCAGTGGGATGGGGAACAGGATTGTAAAAAAAAAAAAAAAAAAAAAAAAAAAAAAAAAAAATTGTGGACTGAGATTAAGACCATTTAATAGGCCAGAAATGGAAGAGAAAATAGTAAAAAAACAATATTAGTAACAATAATAATAAGAAGAAAGAAAAATAGTAACAATGAAACAAGGGATGCATACCACAGCTGCTCACCTCCCTTGCTGATGGATGCCCAGCCAGTTCCTCGGCACCCCCACCAGATTTTCCCATTTTAGAGGCCGAGCATGACACTGTATGCTGCAGAATATCCCTGTGGTCTGTAGGGGTCATCTGTCCTGGTCATGTCTCCTCCCAGCTTTTTGTGTTCTTCCAGTCTCTGTGATGGAGGGCTAGTGTGGAGTAGCTAGATGGAGTAGCTAGAAAGTCCTTGTCTTATGGTAACAACTGTTTGTGAGCAACTCAAATATCATTGAGTTATCAACCTTATTCTCATCCTAAATCCAGAATGCAGCACTATTCCAGCTACTAGGAAGAAAGTTAAATCTATCCAGGCAAATAAAGAACACCAAGAGAGGAAATACTGGCAGGACTCCCCTTATATTTAATGGAAAGTGGTTAGATACCAAAAGTTTGGCTTTTGAAAAACTGATGTAATTAAAACTCATTACACTGAGTCCTGTGAGAACAGACTAAGCTGATGCTATCTTGGTTCATTAAAGGATTCAGAGCTGGGGCGGATTTGTGTGATTGCATGTGCGTGCATGTGTGTGTTTGTCTGTTCAATATATGAAAAATTCTCTCTACTGAAAGACAAAAATTAGTTTTGAAAAAAATTAGCTTAATAATTTCTAAATTTCATAAAACAGGAGCTTAGCAGTTGAGAGTGTTTTCTTATGTAGATTGCCCTAAATAATTGTTTGCATTACATTCTTATAAATATTGAGTACCTTGGTAATTAATAATTGTGTGTTTTATATATCAGTGTGTTGATTGTTGATATGTTATATGCTTTTATAATTTCTTTATTTTGTACATGGAAATATTTCCCAGAAGTTGGATGAATCTTAAAATAAGATGAAAAAAGTCTGCAAAGCATCCACAGGAGCTTTGTAAACCCAAGAGATAACTGTGGCCCTCCAATAAATATTCCCATCTGTTTTCTATTTAGTTAATGCATTTATACATTCTGCTGATTTCTTATTATTTGGTAGTTAGTAATAAATTATTACAAGATGCAATTGAAAAAAACAATTGGGTTTATGCATTCATTTAGGAGACTAGTGTTTCAAGATCTGACTGCATAGCTAGTCAGTGTGATAGGCAAATTTTCATTTGAAAGGATTACATGCAAATTATTTTATTTACATCTGTCCACTAATCTGTTTATAAAGTTATTCATGCATCATAATAAAGTGATAAATTGATACCTTTAAGCAGGTTCTAAAGTTGAAAATGTGTCAGCTCTAAGTAAACTTGCTTTCCCTTTTGTGTTTTCTCAGAAACAGAGTGGTACATCTATTTAGAAGATCATGGATCCAAAATGGATCAAATGCATGTGGGATCTTCTTTACTGCCATGAAAATGTGCTTTTGAAAATACTCTTGTCAATGAAAATATAAAATTGTCAAGAGGTAGAAATAATCTAGAGGGTTGGACAATTGTTCTGAGGCAAGTTTGTGTTAGTTTACTCTTATCAACTAATGTAAACAAGTTGGTGCAGTGACTCTTTGCAAGCTGTCTGACTAAGGATTCAGTAAAGGAAAGTGTGATTGGAACTCAAATAAGTACCAAACACCTCTTCATAGCTCTTAGACACAGGAAAAACTGACATTTACCCATGGAAATTTTTGAATAGTATTTAGTTGGAAAAAGAATTGTAATTACATGATGAGGGATATTTTGTACTGAGAAATAAAAACAAAAGTTGTATTTGAATTTCTGCCTCTTATCTAGCATAGGTAAAATCTCTGCAACAGCCATTGCACACTTGAATATGCATGTAGTACTGAAAATAGTTGAATCAGAAAACTAAAAGAGTAAAGAGCGTATACTTGTGCCCCATGCATTGTAATAAGGATCCAGCCATGATGTTGAAGACATCTAAAAATTACCATGATAATATCCTCCATTATAAATAAGGTATATTTAAATTATTTCTATAATAAACACATAACAAGCTGTGCTGGTTTAGCACGGAAGTGATTTTTTTTCCAAGGAAGTTACAGCAAAATTTTGGCAGCTCGCTTGACCCATTAAGAGTGTTAGAAACTCCTCTGGACTACACAGGTTAAAAACCAGAGCATCTCAGGAATTTCCCTGTTTGCTGTCCAGCCTGCCAGCAGGTAAAGTCCGCCCTGGCTCGCTTTGTGCCATGTGCAGGGCTGGTCGCAGGGGAAGGGGAGGCCTCAGCTACAAACATCCAGCCAGCCTTAGTGCCTGTCCTGCCGCTTGCCCGGCCGAGGGAGATTCCCCCGGGCCCCCGGAGCAGCTCCAAGCCCAGGCTGGGCCCCTGGGAGCACCCTGATGAGATCAAGGGGTGGGGGAAGGCATCTATTAGCCTACCTAGCTACCAGATCCTGGCCACCATTCCTGATCCCCACCCCATCAGCTCGGCTTTGAAATCTAACACCGTGAACTGTGAGCCCTAGCCTAAAAGGGAGAAACCCGGGCTAGAAAGTAACTCTTTCATTGCACAGATGAAACTTGCAAAGCACTGACCTTTTTCTGAGTGTTAGGAAAGCCAGAGCAGGACATGTAAAGAAACAATATGAAGCTATCAGTGAAGGTGAAGTTACATCTTAGATGAGGAGATGGAGAAGATGCCTTGGGTTTTGGGCTGAAGGTCTTTTGTGAGCGGTGGTAACGGACAATATTATGTTATAACATCCCTTTAAATGCTGGAAAATATGCACTGGGGAAATGACAAGAGTATTTGAATTCTAGACATAAGCAAAGGCATTTGTGATGGACTAAGTAAATACTGGAGTAGCTGTGGTTTCATGAGAAGTTTGAACAGAGAGAGAGAAAGATGAGATGAGGACCTGTCCCTAGAAAGAGAAAAGATATTTGTTCCTGGAGAAATGGAGAAAAATCTTTGCATTTGGAACCATTCATCTTAAAAACGATACCCCAATAAGCTTCATGGCCCATATGCAGCTGTGGGAAAGGCTGCAATGATATGTGAGGGTTTTCATAACTGCAGATTTTCCCAGACGGTTGTTTTGGTGAGAGTCAAAAGCCACAAGCAGGCTTTCTTTGCAAAATTACCGTAACAGACTACATAAGAGACTTCTCCCTCTAAATGGACTGATGAAAGATTATTTTAAGTGGTACTAGCCTAGAGTTCTGAGTTTAGTCTTTATATCTTGTCTATGCAAAAGCAAAGAAGCTGTTGGGGGACACGGACAGTATTTTGAAGGTTTTATTTCGATTCTTGTTAATTGTGTTTTTCTTGTAGCAAGTTTTTCTTGTAGTTAATAAATCTGTCTTTATATATTTTAAGGTTTGAGCCTGCTTGCTTTTCTCCTAATCCTATCTCATTGCAGAAAAAGAGTAAATAATTATAATGGACACTCAGATCATTACACTAATTTTGGGAAACAGAAATAGGTGAGCATGAAGCCTCAGGCACAAACAAGTACAAACTTAATGTCCCACTGACAAAAACCAGAAAATTGTATTGCAGTAAATGGAAGCTGGTTTTTTTTGAGTTGGTACTTCTGAAATATTTCTTTATATTCATGTTCTTTTTATGTTTGTTTTGGTAGGCAAAGTGAGATCATTAGATGTATACTTGTGTGATATAATTAATTAAAGGCACACATATGATTTAAATACAAATTCTTAAAAAATTACAAATTATGTTACAAATTAATTACAAATAATGTTCACTAAATATATTAATGATACTATACAGTATTAAATATTAAATATTTTAGTTCCATTTGTATTTTTAAATTTTCTTATTCTTGGACTTTGAAAGAAAAGTTTTCCTTTTATTATCTATTTGTCTTTATTGTTCAGCACATGGCAGTAACCTCACACCCAATTTACATAGTGTCTTTGCTTTTTTGTCACTAAAAATTATTCTCTTCAGTATGTGAATATGAACCTTATTCATGGATTTGTTACAGCTTAAGATAGCATTTCAATATGCTCAAATGATACAAATCTAGTGTGGAACAAGAATAATAATTCAGAAATAAAAAAGAATAATTTTCTGGTCACACTGCTTAAAAAATATGCTTGTTAAGGTGAGTGCTTTGTGATTCTACAGCTTGGAAGAACACTGTATTTCCATAGATTCCATATAATAGGAGATTAAAAAAGACACTCTTTGTAAACAGACATAATTGTCAAGGAATTCTTTTGAATATTATAACTAAACATTAAATGAAAAGTAGTGACATATCTACCTGCTTACATTGAAGAGTTGGTATGACAGAAATGTATTATTCCACTTCATTAATTCACAGTTCCAATCCTTTCTGTTCTGCTTTTATAAGCCTTGTATTTTGAAGACATTCAAAGCAGTTATGTTTCACTGCTGGGTAAACTGATGGTGGTGGTACAGTTGGATCTTTAGTGTTACTGTTGCTAATAAGCACACTTTTGTAAAAGTCGTTCAAAAGAGACCCACCTCTAGTGGGTTTGCCTTGACTGGATGCCGTGTGTCCACCAAGCTGCTCTAACATTCCACTCCTTAACAGAATACGGGACAAAATGCAATCAAAGGCTCGTGGGTCAAGATAAGAAATGGCAGAGATCCCTCATCAGTTACTATCACAGGCAAAATGAACTCTGCTTTGGGGAAATTTATTTGGTTATTTGCTAATCAAATTAGAGTAGGATAATCTTGAAAACACTTTCCCAGGCTTAACTCAGCTCCCAATTTCTCTCTGTCTTTCCTTTGAGTGACAAAGTAAGATAGGCAATGGAAGTTAGCACCAGTTCATAGGCATTGTTTCCACTGCTCATTCCTCATCAGTGGGAGGATTCCTCAAAATCTTTTCCTTCTCCAGTGTAGTCTTTCCCACAGACTGAGTTTTTCACTAACTGCTCCATACTTGAGCTCCCTACTTTCCCAGTAGAGAGTCCATCAAGGACAGGTTGCTCCACTGTGGGATCCCCAAAGCACTGTCATGAGTCCTGCCAGCAAACTTCTCCAGTGTTGATAAGCCACTCCATGGGGTCACAGGTCTTGCCAAGAGCTATCAAATAAAAAATTCTTCATCAGCACTTAAATCTGCAAGGCATTTTGCAGGACATTCAGCTAGTTGGGAAAACTTGAGTGTTAAAATAATGAGCCTCATACAGGATGATGGAAAGATGATAGTTTATATAGCATTTCAAATACTGAATGATGGTTGTAATGTCAGTTTCGGGAAGATTAAGATACCTTTGGATTTTTCACAATCTTCCAAGAATCCTGAGGTATTTCCTTGAGATGGTAGAAGCCATTTCCTTGTGCTTACAGGTTTTCTTCTGTACCTCTACCCAGATTTTAGATCATTTGCTGAAATAACATGGCCCATGCCAGGTGCTCTGTTCCTGGCACACAATTTTCCTCAAGAATTTAAAATTTTTTCACTTTATTTTCTAAGTCATTTTGGCATATTCTTCTCTACTTCCTAAGGAATCCAAGTCTGCCATGTTGATTGCCAGGTTAAACTGACAATTAGGTAAGGTGCAGTTAGATAGGATCAAATTAGTGACTTGATTTTGTATGTCATGATTGAGAATAGAACTGATAAAAATGGTTTTGTTCGTGGACATAGGCCACAAACAATGTTAAGACTGATTTGACAGGTATTAATAAAGGAGTGACAAATGTGATAAAGACAAGGGCTGTTTCATTTATTGTTATCTAAGAACTTGGCTTTGTTCAGTCCACATAAATGCTGTCTAAAGATATCCTTTCACTGAAATATATTGTATAGTAATTTTCCATGTTTTCTTTTATGTTTTATCTATTATATTTCAAAACAATACATTGTTTGAAAACACTTCCACGGCACGTAGGAAATAGAAGTGTTTTTATTTGTATTGTGATAAAATTAGCAGTAGCAAACAGCATTATTTCCTGTAGAAGAAGCGTATCATCACATTTTACATTTTCTCTTTACACTGGATATATTCTATCTCATAAAGCACACATCAACAATCTCTTTCCCCTGCTGCAGTTAACTCCATGGGAGTTATCACATTTGTACACAAAAGCTACTTTACCTCTATTTTGTATCAAAAGTACAAAACACAGTAAGAGAGTTATTTCTCCCTCCCTTAAAAAAAACCCCTAGGAAACACAAAGAGCAGATCCTATGAAGGCTGGATACCTAGCTCCCTCTAAAGTCTCACAGACATCTTTGAAAAATTCAGGCTACATATATTTCTATTTCATCTTACAGTTGGTTTTAATCATTTATACAAGACCTGTCAAATTCGTCATTCCTAATGATCTCTTTTTTGTATTTCACAAAAAAAACCCAGCTTTTCAGTTTTATTGGTGCCAAAACTACTGCATACCAATTTCTTGGTGATGTGAGGCACTCCTTTTTCTTACTATGTTTCAGTACAATTAGTGGGTGACTGATGTCCTATACCATGAAAATAATTATTTTCAAATGTGACAATCTCCTTTCAGATGAAATGTGTTGTTTCTCACATTATTGCATGGAACAATGCTAGTTCCAGAAAATAGAAAATAGAGGCTCTTCAGCAGACACAGCTGATGAGGCATTCTTATTCAAAATATTTTTTGCTTTTTGTAAATTTGCTGACTGCCCATTAGGTCAATACACAATTTAGGCAGCAAACTACATTTATGACATAGATTAAGAAGAATGTAAGAAATTAAAGAATAGACAACTATGCCTTACTCTTCAGGTTATTTCATTCTTTAGTTATATTTCTATGTGAGTCATTCTTCACTTAAAAGAGGCCTTTAATATGACTGCTTTTACTTTGTGATGTTCCAGGATCACTGTAACCTGTTTATGTGCTTACAAGTGTATCTAAATTTGTTAGAGTTGTATTTTTTAAACTTTTTATGGGTCTTAAAACAAGATATGTATTTTTTTCTACTGAAAAAAAATAGATACATTTGAATAAAGCATTGAATTAATTCATTTTCCCATTTTGTGCAAACACAAGTGTAAAAATACAGTGAAATACTTTGGTTTGGAACAAAATTGAATTATGTCTTTACTTAAGTATAAACTTACTTTCCATTCTAAGATTACTTTTTTTCCTTTTAGAGATGAAAACACTCAAAATGTTTTGTTCTTATTAAAAATCTTATACTGAACTGAAATAATACTTTAATTTTTTAAATTAATGGACAAAGTTAAAATAAAGCAAAAAAGCTTATCTTTTGAAAATGCTACTATGAATCTTTAGTTAGGAATGCTTTAATTTACTTTCCTATTAATTTTAGGCTTTCAGTTTTTATGTGTTTGAAATATATAAATGTTGCAAGATCAATTATATTCAGTTGGTGTGTCTAAAAACTTATTCAATCTTTACAATATTAAGATCAATAGTATTTAACGAGCACTAACAGTAGTACCTTTTTTTTGTTTCAATGAATACAAGTGATCAATTATATTACAGATGAAAAGAATGAAGACTATGTATCCATACCTAATAAAAGGTCTGCTTTCCAAAGCAAATCTCTTGATCAGTTTAAGTTGCTTTGAATTCAAGTGCACTAGAAAGCACAAACTGGATTCATTCCATATGATACAAAGCTGGAAGACTTACAGTACCAGAACTGTACTTAATCCAAGGGGAAAATAGACAAGCAAAATATCCGAATTGTGTTTATAAATTCCAGATCTTCAGCACCAAGTGTTTCTCTGTACAGAGATCAGAGCTGTTTGATATGGTAGTATAGATGTGACCTCAGTGATCCACCCGTAGCATATAATGCAGGCAACTAAACAGAAAGCTAAAGAGATGTTGTCACTGAAGGCCAAAAAAAACCCACAAAAAAACCCCAAAGAACAACAACTAAACTGCAAATCCTTAGTTTCCTTGAGGGAATGGTTTTTGGTGTGGACTTGGCCCACTGTTACACAAAGAGGTGTATGTTAAATGAAGTGAGCCAAGGTTACTGCTTTTCCTGCTAGTATTCCTGCTAGTAATCCAGAAAGCCAGTTTATGAATCCAGGCCTCGTACATAGTCAATGAAAGGAGTGTGTTTGGGAAATAAAATCCTTTCAGTCACCTTCCAAAGTATCCACTGAATATATATAGACTTCATATTTTACTCTCTATATAGAGAGAATTTTCATGTATCTGTACAAATAACTAATCCTAGCAAGGAGAGTAGAGCAGAAGCCTTTTAATGAAGAATAATGCCTTCACACAAGCAATTTTAGATACCCTACAGGCCTTGTATTATGTGTACTATTTTTTTTTAAGTAGTACTTAAGACTTTGTTACATTATATCAAAAAAGTAGGATGGAATTTGAAGTATTAAGAATCTTTTCCCTGTAATTAATTCAGTTACACATAGTGATTTGTTATTCTTCTTTGCAGGTTTCTCAGTGTGTAGAAAAACTAGTAGAAAGGATAAATTAGAAAGAGGAGAAAGAGGTCTTGGACTACTTGAAAAATATAGTGACAGGAAATAGACCTTATCTTGTAAAACCAAACATGTCTGTTTATTTTCTATTTAATTTTTTCTTTTTCTCTGTAAAGCAGCATATTTAGCACAAAACTTTCTATTTGGGTTTTCCTGATTTTATCCTTTAAATATTGTGACATTTGAAATGTGACATATTTGTAATATGATGATAGTAACAATGTGAAGTAAAACATGAATTGTAAGAGTTATCTAGAATAAGTTCAGAATATAGTTTTCTCATACTGGTTCATTTAGACATTGATGGGGAAAGGCCTAAAGCATACATCTCACTAAAAAAATTGGTAACACTGTTTCTATTCCTGCTTATTCTTTGTCTGTTTGACAGCTCATGCATGTTTAGCATACACAGAAATGCTGGACATCTGTCTAAAGAAAATGGCATTGTAAGCCCCTCCAAAAAAAAGCATAAAAGTGGCATCTATTTACTTGTGCTACCATGTGCTTTTTAATACACATTAATATTTATGATGCTAAGATTCCATCTCTGAGGCCATATATTTGGTATTACATTTTAAAGCAGAAAGGATTTTTTTTCAACTTTCTTTTATATCATGGATGTCTGTATTTATACTTAGTTCTTTGAAGCTTCTTCTCCATTTCTTGGGCTTTTTAACTTATGTAAGGAAAGAGGGATAAAGATAGGTACTTTTAGATTACTTATTCATACGTAATGTATAATGCAAATTAAACACATAATTGCTATATAAAGTTCTCTGTGTGTCTCAGAATACTAACTCGTTGCTTCAGAAGTCCATTATGTGTAGGCAAAAGCCTTTGGGATATCCCATGCTATTTTCAACCTCTTGTTTTCCTCTTTCTGTCTTAAGAAACTGATATAGATAAAATGCTAGGTCTGCTAGAGTTGATATCAGAAATGACTGTAAACTTCAGTTTTATCCAGTGTTTTGTTGTGTATATGTTCCTATGATGATGAATTGATTGAAGGATGATGGGCACTGCTAATTTGTTTCCTTGTAATGGTACAATAAAAACTAGGAATCCTCCATGTACTGTGAACTTAGCTGATATTGTTAGGTGTTCTCCTATGAACAGAAGATACATCAGCTATGGAATTCTGGTTTAGGATTTAAACTTCAGACCATGACATGTAGTCCTATAGTGGTTTGTTGTCAATGCCTTTGCTGTCCTTTTCAGCAAAGGAATGTAGAAGAAGTTCTGGTATTAAATTATGTTTCCCCATAGATCATTCTTAGTGGTTGAAATTAATTCATCAATTTACACAAAATAAATGCTGATTCATTGCAAAGAAATGTAAGACTATATAATCTTGTTTATTGCATGTTTATAATAAATCAGGCCTTAAGCTTGCAATCATGTTAATGAAATTTAATAGTGTGTAATAGTCTGTGGATAAAAAAAGCAACATTATAGGACTGTGGCAATGAATTTGCATGTAAAGAAAAGTCTTGACATATTAATAGGAGTTTTGCCTATGAAAAAACTCCCCATGTACTTCGTCAAGCATACTTGTACTCCACCAGTTCACCTTGATTCAGAATTTTATGCTTTCCTACAGTAGCTAACAAATGAGCAAACAAAGCACAGATGTCCAAACTTTAAAAACAAGAGAATTACAGTGACCTTCTTCCTTCCCTGCTAAGCACTGTGCAAGGAATGCATATCAGCATCTTCACGACCACTGTGTTGTTAATCTAGTTCAATAATATAAGAATGTAAAATTGCAGACATAACAATAACTATGAAATTTTGTAATATCAAATAAATGGTTGGTAACATTTCACAGTAAGTGGCTAATCATTGCTTCCATCATGATATTATTTCCAAAAAATAACATTATTTCAAATAAAGAGTTTGGTATAACCGTATGGAAAATATAGAACAGCTTAAAAATTACATTTTTAGTATTGTATTCCTTACTGGGCATTTTTTAAAAATTAAGGAATGGAAAATATAGAACAGCTTATAAGTCACATTTTTAATATTATGTTCCTTATTGGACATTTTTTAAAAGTTGAGGAGAAGTCATCTGCTGACTGAAGAAGGGAGACATTGTTTATATAAATGTGTACTGGATTATTATTTTTAAATAAAACAATTTGTGTTATGACTTGAATAAGCAGTGCTAAAAACAATAGGAAGAAAATTACAAAGACAGTAATTGTTAACAGCAAGATTTCATGTACTCTGACTCAAACTGAGTCCTAATGGTAGGACACAGAACTGATATGTTTAAGAACAGACGTGTGTTATCCTAAAAAGTAATACAATATGTTTAGTTTTTCCAGAATAATAACTCTACTATTTTGGTATTCACATATACATTATTTGGGTTATGGCTATCATTCTATCAGAGATTATTAACATATTTTAAAGGAAAAAACCCACATATCCTGAAGATAGTGAATATGAACATTGGCATAATATTAAAAAAAATAATTGTAGACAAATTTTAAAGATTTCAGAAATTATTACAAGACTCAAGAGAAATGATACGTGAATACTCAGTAAGAACAAAATGATAGCTGGCCTACTCACACAAGTAGTTCTACTAAAATAAATAGGATTATTCATGTAAACCAGGCCAATATCCCTTGTCCTTATTAGATTGACATCAGACTAACTATTTTAAAGATTCCCAGAACAGTAAGATCCTTTTGTACAGTAATTTGAGCTTAATTTTTCTGGCATGCAGAACAATAATTCTTTGTTTCTGATTTACAAACAAAAAAGATGTATATGTTTTCATCCCCCTCCTCCTCCTTTATTTCCCAGTACAATTTCAGTACAATTTCAGATTACCCTGTGAACAGCACAGACTGTAGGAAAGTTGCCTAACAGATGCTACAGACCTGATTTTAGTTGACGGTTTCTTATGGTTATTTCAAGATCAACCTGTTCTATCTGCTGTGAAGGTGTTCAGAGTCATGCCCCTTGGGGTATGTTTAACAGATCTTCTGTCGCTACAGGTTCAGATAGATTTGATTTACTTTGCCAGCCTGCCTCCCAGTTAGTGACAGCATTTTGCTCCTGTTGTTCTTGCAGTCAGGTATGGAAGATCTAAATGTGAGATGCACTTTCACATGCAACTCTTCACTAAAAATGCAGCTCTTTGCAGGATTTTCACAGCCAAATTATGACCTCTCCTCTCTAAATATATGTTTTCCTATAATAGCTTGTGCTTACAATGTGCAGTAGGGAAAAAACATGCCAAAGGCTGAAAAGTGTAGTTTTTTATAAATATTATTTTTTAAATTTATTTATTTGTTTGTTTATTTATTTTTCCCAGCATTATCTCTGGTATGAAAAGTGGCTTAAATGAGACTTAAGTTTTCTAGGGCATCAGAATACCAACCTGACAGAGTTTTCATTTTAATTTTGACAAAAGCAGCATTTCCCAGCTGCAACTGGAAGGATATTATATGTTCTAAAATCATAAATTAAGACTAGTTGGAGTAATTTCAGACAAAATAAAGACTGACACATCTGCAAACAGCATGATTAAAAAAAATAATTTCAAATGGAAAGATACATTAAAAAAAAATAACATACTTCTATTAAGAAAATTTAAATCCTATAAATTAAAAAATAAAAATAAAAAACCCAAACCCAACATTTAAATTCTCCATTTGCAGGAGTTCTTATGAATAAGATATTTTTCTAGAGCAATTTTAAACTTCACTGCAGTACAAGGATAAATTACTGTTTATATTTCTCTTCTTTTTGGGTTAAAAGTGGAATGCAATACCTTTTCTCTCTTTTTTTTTTTTTTTTTCTTCTTCAAAGAACAGTCTGTGCTTCTCTTAATAACCTTTAATCTTAATTTTTTATTGTATTGTTAACATATTCCACAATCTTTTTTTGTACCTGTTTTTTTTTCCTTGTTGTCTGTATTTTGACAGTAGGTCAAGTGTGTTTGAAACACTTACCTTTTCTTTTTATTTTTGAACTGTCTGTGTTTTCTACTGATTCTTCCACTCTTTTATAAGGGAGAGAAAGAGTGTACAGCTTTTATATCAGAATTGTATCATCTGTATGAATATTGCGTTTTGTATAAGATTTGCAATGGGAATGACTGTTTCTTCTCAGATATTCAGACCACTTCATTTCCCATTATTCACTGATTTAGATGAGATCCATCCATGGCTTTTAAAGAGAAAAGGAATTATTTTGTCTTGCAATAGTTTAGTGCTCAGAGGAAGAAGAAAGGAAAGCAATAACTGTCGATGCACTGCAGTTTTTATTGAAGTTTAATTTATATTACCACCTTTTAAAGAATGATTTTCTTCTGGAATGGTAATTTTATTTGCCTAATCTTGTATAACATTATGGAAATTGTGCCTATTAGGCTGACGATATATAAACATTGTGCTCTTTTTCTGCATCTTATAGTTCTCTCAAGGAATCTCTGTCTTGTTGCATTTCTTTGAGATATTAAAACATCTTACACAGAAAAATAGTTGATCAAACATCCATTTTCTCAGATTTTATGTCATCACTCTCTAAAACAAGGTATTGGCTACAAAGAAGCATATTAAGAATACATTAGATGAGCTTTTCTCCAGTCTTTGTGAATACTATTTGAAAGTCAGAGATAAATAAGGATAGGATATTATTGTGTATAGGTTTAATAAGAGTTTGAACATCACACCTATCTCTGAAAATAAGCAAGTAAAAATTGTGTTTAAAATTAATACTTTTGTTTAAATTATTTTCTGACTCTGGTGTTACAAGACAATCTTAAAGAGGTGTGAAGTTATAAATTATATGACAAAATGAGTTCATCTTGCAGTGAACCTAAGCCAGGATTCATTTCTTCTTTGCCATCTTAATCCGACTTTCAAGCAGTTCAGAATATAGTCTTACTTATAATAATATCAATATTAAATTTCGTGGTTACAATAAAGTTGAGACATATTTTTCATATTTATGCATAATTCTATATCCACTTCTGGGTTTTGTGGTTTTGGTGGTGTTTTTTTTTTTTTTTCCAGTTAGCATGTCGTAATAATCCTATCTCTTCATTTTGATGTATCTTTCCACGTTTTTACCAGTATTTTGTTTATATTACATATCTTCTATGAAAACTGATATTATATTTCTTACCTTTAGATTAGATAGGTCTTCTTTAGAAGGTTTTAGTCTTTCAGTGCTATTCTTAATTAGTTTCGTAATAGTCAGCTAAGGTCCATGATGTATTTTTCTATCTTTAACTCATGAAGTGGTAGCACTTTACAAGAATTATTATCAAGTAAAGGACAGTTTGCACTTTTCCTAATATTCTATGTCTTACTTTTCTAGTTATGTGATTTTAGCTTTCTTTTTTCTCTTTTGGTGTACTATAAGTTATATTTAAATACAGTGGAATTTTTATAATAGGTAATAGGTAATCCATTTTTGTATCTGTTATAGGTTGACACAGTTTGGTTTTTAGTTAATGTGGATGTAGTTTCNACTTCAAACCTTTTCCCTGATATAGAGAAGAAAGAACATAGAAATGGTGAGACTGCATGATAAAGTCAACAAAAAGACTGATAAAGTTTATTAGAAAAAAGAATTGAAGAGTTTACCATTTTTGGCTGGATGTCTCTTGTGAAAACCATGGAAAGTGGACTATTCCCTGTATCATATGGATGCTGTTTGGGGAGATGCGTGGCTCCAGTTGCGAGTTGTGGATTGATAAGCCCTTTGCTCCTAGGGAAAAAGGAGATCTCTAGTTTTTGAGATGAAGCTGATGTTGGAGATGGAAGAAGAGAATCTTGACTTAACGCTAGAAGAGGCATCCTTAAGTTGAACCCTAAATAAGCAGGCAGGGCCCATATGCAGTGTTGGGAAAGCTGCTGATGGGAGGGACTTCACAAAGGCAAGTTCCTGAGTAGCTGTCTTTGTGAGAGTTGAGACCCACGAGAGAACAGTGGGGAAAATTCATGGGATAAAAAGAGAGACTCTTCTTCCAGAGTGATGGAATATTAAGTTTAAATGGTGAAACTGACTGAAAATCATAGTTTTGTCTCTCTATGTTCGTTGTGAGAAAGTGAATAGTTTGTGGGGAAAGGAGAATGTTGCATTAAGAGCTGAAACAGAGGCTAGATAGAGTTATAAGAATAAAGTGAATATTTATTAAAGGCCTCCAAGGCCACACCCTGGCAGCACCAGAGCCACAGCAGTGGCTATGTATGCCCAGATGGCTCCAAGATGTAAGCAAAGGAGGGCTAGTCAGGAGATCTCCTCCCTTTATAAGTTTCAGTCCGTTTGCATACAACAGTCCACTGTCCAGTCAACAACTCCAAATCAGGATGTTTCATCCTTCCTGCTTGCCTTCTTTCTTCCACATTGTTTATTCTCTGGGCCTGGAGCTTGGAGAGAGTGTCCTTGAGCAGAGCGAGTTCCCTGCTAGGACCAAACTGCTCTGCCCCCATCACCCTGTGACAAGATCCCAGCACCACTTAAATACAAAGGCAAAAGCCACCCACCAAAACAAGACAGAAAAACCCAAAACCTAAGGCATAAAGAAGTTTTGAAAAGTTCAAATTTTCTTTTTTTCTTTGTTTTTTTTTCTTTGTTAGTGTGTTTGTTAGTAAAACTAACTTTGTTAGTTTGTTAGTAAAACTATCTTTGTAACCTTTAACTTGAGCCTGTTTTGCCTTTTTCCTCCCAAAGTCTATCTTACAGAAAAGAAAGAGAGTAAATACAAAAAACCATTACAAATTTGATGTTTCTCTCCATTTCTGAATCAAACCAGGACAGTATCATACCTTCATACACTTAATTAGGAGATTAATTTATTGGGTTTTTGCTGCTAGTTTGCTTTTGGTTTATGTGCTTTTTAAAATCATATTCGGAATTTCAAACTGGATCAGATCTAGGGTTATTCTTTGTATCATGCTGTTTACATGTAGACCTTGTGTTAGTTGATGAGAAATTCATCAACACCTGAACTGAAGATAATCACTTACTGCTGTGTTACTTCTATAGCCTCTTCTATTCCTCTGCTGTGTGTGAGCTATATTTGACCTCAGTTGACCTTCTGTGACTACAGTGATTATGTGATTGGATTTTAGTCCTGTCACATTGCTGCCTGAAAAACTTCATTTACTTAGTCAAACAACCTGAGCTTGCAGGTTAGCAGTGTAAAGACATAATATAATATGAAACAGACCATAACAATATTAAGAACTCTTAAAAGATTGTGCAAGAAATGAAAAAAAAATTAGCATACTTGATAAAGACACAACCTTCAGAACAATATTTTTTCATAGGAAATATATTGAAGGCATGTAAACCTTTGTAAGGAACATCTGCATTTTATTGCCTGGGGAAACATCACTTTGTTTCTTCTGCTTAGTATGGATTTGCACGTAACCAGTATACATGTGTTTGTAAGGCCTGTGTGAGGATTTCTGAGATTTACAAGAGAGTGAACTCTCCAACCTTTTCTTTTAAATGATACTGCTTTACTAGTAAGCCCCCCCCAAACAAGCAGTTTGACCTCAGCCGTATCCTTGCCACAAGCCAAAAGACAAGCTGTGAATGATTAGACTTTGAAATTATAGTCGGTAAAGTATGCTTCTAGACAGACAGAAACCAAAGTCAGCCCCAATTTTTTATAAAGCAATGTAGAGAAATGTTCCTTTCCTGCCTAAGAAATGTAAATGTGCAAAGGTGCTGAAAATAGCTCGAGAAAAGTGCAGATAGTAGGTCAGTACTGTTTCTTTCAATATATATATATTTCCTTCATTATAGTGCATCTTAAACCAGTTCTAGCTCTAAAAAATAAATGCTCAGCATTTATATATAGAAACTGCAGTCCTATCCATTTTATTTCTGTAAGTGATGTCATTAAATCAATGGTGGAAGTCACACAAGGTAAGCACATATGGCCCTTAGTGTGTCTTTTTAAAAAGATGCACATTTATCAGAGAGATTCATTATTAAATTGTAATGGTGGAGAGATAAATCAGTGCTGGTTTTTAAAGGTTAGATCAGTTATATGGGTCTTCAAAGCATGTGCTGTTTTTATCATAATTAAGAGCTCTTCTTAACAAGATAATATTTTTTCTGCTTTAAATGCATATTTTAATGTTGGGTCTGACTTTATGGCTCCTGTATCCTATAAAAAGAGCTCTCTGGAGGATGAGTTTCTTGCGTCATGAAAACTTTTGGGTTTTCAGGAGTTTTGCTGCATAAACAAAACTCATTGAATTTTTGAGAGACTGAAATGTGTAGAGATTGAGCTAAATCTTGTACCGATTCACTGCTCAACAGACCAGTAAATAATCATATTGACATGAGAATATTTTGGCAACTTTTAAAATAAATAAGGTTAAATAATTGGTAAAATTCTTCATATGTAGTACTGCTGAAATACACAATCTATGAGAAAAACTTCTATGAAAATTAAATGACTGTGAATTTAAACAAATCAAAATAGAATGGATATAGATGACAATTTTTAGTTTTGCTTATTTAAAAAAATAGAAAATATCTACATAGTTAAAACAACAAAACAATCAAAATAATTAAGCAATTGCAAATAATTAAGACCATTTCTTTCTAAGTATGAGGTAAAGACAGTGGAGTACTAGAGAGAAAGGATGAAGTACATGTAAATATTAAATAGAGAAAAAAATCAATATCAACAACAGGACACTGTTACTGTAGGAAGTAACATATTGTCCATGAATGGATTTTGCATAGAATAAAAAGAATCACAGAATCACATAGTTGTTACATTTGGAAGGGTTCTGAAGATACCTAGTCCAACTCTGCTGCAAAACAGAATCACCTGAAGTGAGTTACACATGAACACATCCAGGTGGGTTTTGTATATCTTCTCCAGGTGGGTTTTGTATATCTTCAGAAGGGGAGTGTCCATGACCTCTCCAGGCAGCCTGTTTTGCTGCTATTACATTGTTCTGTTCTTCTTCATGTTGACGTAGAACTTGTATTTCAATTTATGGCCACTGCTACTCCTTCTGTTGCTGGGCACCACTGAAAAAGAGTCTGGCACCATCGCATGGTCACCCGCCTTTGAGATATTTATGAGCACTAATGAGATCCCTCTCAGTCTCCTCTTCTCTAGACTGAAAAGGCCCAGTCCCTCCTCACAAGAGAGAAGCTCCATAAGCTCCAGATCGAGGTGACCATCCTTGTGACCCTCCACTGGACCCTCTCCAGCAGCTCCTTGTCTCTCTTGTGCTGAGGAGCCCACAACTGGACACAGCACTCCAGGTGTGGCCTCACTGGGGCTCAGTAGAGGGCAAGGTCACCTCCCTCCACCTGCTGGCCACACTCTTCCCAGTGCACCCCAGCATCCCCTTGGCCCTCCTGGCCACAGGGGCACTGATGGCTCACGGACAACCTGTGACCCACCAGGAGTCCCAGGTCTCTTCCCACAGAGCTGCTCTGTAGGAGGTCAGCCCCAGCCTGTGCTGGCACTGGGGCTGTTCCTCCCCGGGTGCAGGACCTGGCACTTGCCCTTGTTGAGCCTCGTTGGGTTTCTCTCTGCCCATCCCTCCAGCTGATCAAGGTCCATGGAATGGCAGCAGAGTCACTGGTGGATCAGCCCCTGGCCCCAGTTTAGTGTCACCAGCAAACTTCTGAGGGTGTGTTTGATCCCTTACTCCAGGTCATTTGATAAAAGTGATAAATGTTTGATAAAGGAAACTTGGAAAAATTCTGGAACAGTATTCTAATGAAATATAGAACCCACCTAGGGGTTAACATGGTAATGTCTTTTAAAATTTTTCTATTTTTAGGGTTACTTTTGATTCCAGGGGATTAACTTTTTAAACCAAAGATCATTGGCAGTCTAACTTATTTTGTTTTAATTCACTTTTTTTTTCTTCTGATTTATTTCCTCATTTGGATTTGATATTGTCACATGATGTCCAATTATTTTTTCCATTTGAAATCACAGTAATTAAGACATGTTTCTGAGTACATACATGCTCCACTTCAACAAGGTTTTCAGCAAGATCTAGCAGAATACTGATTGCTCTTTAAGTTCAATTTTAATACTGAGAATAATAAAACTATAGTTTGGTTTTATTTTCTCTTACAAAGAAAATCTGAACTGTAATCTCAGTTTGCAGCATATATTTACAGATTGTGATCAGTTTTCATAATACCTGAATTGTACTTTTCCTAGACCAAACCAGTCACATCTATTTGGACGATAACACAGGGGTTTTAATCCTCTGGAAGTATTGTCACAAATAGTAATTGTGAGGTATGCAAAGACTTCAAGTGGTTATATCTAAAAATGGATTATTGCTTTAAAGTGTTATATTTTTTAATATGAAGGTGTTATTTTGACATACTCACAATTTGTCATAACTGACTGGAAAAGATGCCAATAACAATTTCAATCATTCTCACAGTTTTCACTTTTGTATATAAGTCCTTACTTAGGCATCTATTAGGGGTGAAACATGATTTCATACCAGTCTGAGCCTATTGATTCTTTTCCCATTACTGTAACTTTAAAGAGATAAAACTAAGTCATAATTACTATGTTGGATGCATCACTGCATATATCATCAATAAACTAATGTATGCTCTGTTTAAAAATGAAATTTTAATTCAAATATACTTCTTGGTAGGTTAAGTTGCATGCATCTAGGCACCAGTATTGAAAATCAGTCCAATCTGGGTCTGAGGTACAATTCAATTTCAGGGTGAAAATGAAAATAAGAAACCTCCAATTTTATCAAATTGAAAGAAAAAATGGGGCAACTGTTGGCAACTAATTTTTTTTTTTATTCTCAGCTTGAATGAAAGATGAATTGATTTAAGACATCAGCATATTTCTGCAGGATTTTAATAAATATGTTACCTGTTTGAAGACATACTTTTTTTGTGACATTAAGAAGTGGGAGGTAAATTAATACTTTAGACCTCATGTTGCAGAAGCATAACAGAATGTAAATTTTCTCCACATTTTTCTCCAATTCTTCCAATTGTAATAGACACCCCCTGGATTACCCTATAAAGAAGATTTGGCTTGATGTATTCTAGTGACATATGTATTTATAAAAGTAGACAGCTGCTAAACAAAACCCTCAAAATCACTGATTGCTGAGCAATATACTGAAAGGATTAGTATCAGATGTTACTAAACAGAACTGAATGTCTAATTTAAAGGGATTTGCTTCTGTTATCACTAAGGAAAGCAACAAAGGCAACAAATGGATTGAGAATCGGGAAATGAGAAACAAGAAGTAATTTTCCATCAATAAGTGTTCATATGCATCGGAGTTCCATATACATGTAAGTACAGATGGTCATAGAAAGATATATTGCAAGTATGCAATTGATTTAGTGAGAGATTAGAGATTAGTGCCTGAAATATGGCCTGACTGCTCAAGGCATTGTTGAACTGTATTGTTACACACGGTGAAGCTGCAGAATGTAATAGCAGGGATACTCAATAAGTCTGAGTTTTAGTTGAACTTTAGGTCAGCCTTTATTTTTTGAAGTAGGCCTTGAAATCAGTTAGACTATTTGTCTGGTGAAAATTAAGTGTCTTAGATTGTATATGGTACATGGATGCTGGTGTTCACCCTAAATAAAATATGTATCTATTGCGCAGAGACTTTACTATTAGTATGTGAGTATTTGAATATAAACTCATTACTATTTAGTATTGAAGTGAAGATAGAGCTGAAACATAGCATTTTAGAAACTGGTCAGTACTTTGCAATAAATCAGGCTTGCTCAATCTTCTGAATGTAAAGAAATCTTAGAATCATAGAATGTCAAGGGTTGGAAGGGACCTTAAAAATCACCTAATCCCAACCCTCCTGTCATGGGCAGGGACACCTTTCAGTAGGCCACATTGCTAAAATCCTTACCCAACCTGGCTTTGAATACCCTCAGGACTGGGGCATCCACAGTTTCCTTTGACAATGTGTTTCAGTATCACAGCACCCTCACAATTAAAAATCTCATCTAACAGACAACCTGAACATTCATCAAAATGAACACATAATAAAAATTGTGATACTTTTTATGGAAGTGGAATTGGCTTGAAAGCTTTCACTGCTAGTTGTCAAAATATTTTTTAAGTTCTTAAGCATTGAAAATTAGCTGTCATCAGAGAAATCTGCTGCAGTAAGACCCATCATTTTAATTTCTTACTGAGGTTATGTGAGAAATCAGCTATGCAAATTCTTGGTTTTTGTAAACAAAACATGGTCATAGGTGTCTCCTCTAGTATGACAAGAATGACTAATATCAGACACTTAAAATTAGATTTAGGTATCTTTATATCTTGAGACATTCAGCCTATTTTAGAAGGCAGAATTCAGGTTTTCCATTATTGGATGTATTTGTTTCTGATAGAATATGAAATATTTTAAGCTCCCTTGACTGAAGTCAAGCAGGATCTCATGCCCTGAATAATGAAAAAAAAAATTAGGGAAGAGAGGAAGCTTAAATAATACGTGGAATGTGATACAAGTGTGTCAGCTCAGGAATTATCAGCTCAGTTCACTGACAGGTCTGTCATATTTTTACACAGTCATAGATTGATTAAGGTTGGAAAAGACCTCTAAAATGCACCCAGTCTGAATTTTCTGATCCGTTTGTCATCCTTCTACCTGCAGGGTTCTGAGTTATAGAGAAACTATTAATTTGAGCTCCTTGTATGGATATATGTAGTCTGCTTGTTTTCTTAACTACACTTCATTTAAGTACTAAGCTGTAGCTGAATCAATAAGACTTAGACCAAGTTGTGTCACTGAATCAGTCACACAGCAAAGTTGGTTTGCAACTTGTATAACTTTGCCGCAGGTAACTGGGAAAGAAATAGTCCTGGTTTATTTTACTTCCTGCATGTGCTGGAGTGTACCATGTGTTACACAGAAAACTGATTTGCAAACTTAAACTTGAGAATAAAGGTACAATTTTTTTGTTGTTGTTTCCTAACAATGGATAGTTATCATTATTGATTCTGATATTTTTTTAGCCACATTTTAGGTACTGGAATGCTGTGATGAGGTTTCCCATGAGTTTTGTCTTCTACAGGCATCAGAGACCTAAGTCCTTTAGTCTTTCCTCATAGGGCAGATTCTCCAGCTGTTAGGTAATTTTTGTGGTCCTCCTCTGAAGCTTCTCCAGTCTGTCTGTGTTGTTCTTAAACTATGAAGTTGAGAACTGAATATAGTATATTCGAGGCATGGCCTGACAAGCACTGAGTAGGATGGTCATGTCTCTATCTCTGCTAGTAATGCCCCTGCAGATGCACTACAGGATCTTTTTTGCCTTTTTTGACTGCTGTTTAGCTTGTAGTCCAGTCCTGTCTGGCAAGACTTCTCCCCAGCCACGTTTTTTAGTCTACACTGGGCTCTCTGGTAATGTCATCCCGGGACTTTGCATTTAGCTTTGTTAAAACACAAAATTGAACTTTGCACAGTTAATAATAGCACTCTCTTCCAATCTCTTCAGACTTTCTTTCAAGATTGCTCTCCATTCTGAAAAGTTCCTGTGACCATGCAAGCTCATTGTCATCAGCCCTTGAGTCTTAATCATTCTGCTACTTGCTTGTTAAACTCAAGAAAGTGTCTGAACTATTTGAGCAGACAAGATAACAGGAAAATATCTAGTTATAGAGGAGGCTTCTATCTGCTTTTTACTCAGCATAAAAATTGGTTCAAAATTATGTTGCCCTATCACCGCGCGGGCCTTCCAGGGAAAGATGAGACTTGGACACAGGTGTGGGTTCAGCCAGAGATCAGAGCAGGAAGACGCCTTTATTTACCAAAACGGCACATTTATGGACTAGCTATAAAGCCTGTGGATTGGAGGATGGAGTTCCCACCTGCCTACCACATTGGTCAAGGTGATTGTCACACAGTCTTGTTTGTCCCAGCATGGAATGCAAAGCCATGGCTATGTTCCATAAACATAGCTGATGTTTACATTAACAGAGCGTGAGAAGGCACAGTCTTCTCCTCTAATATGAACGCTCAAGCAGCTAGGAAAAACCCTCATGGTAACATTGCCCCAATGCGTTTCCTTGTGAAGCAGATTTGTGCAGAATCCTGACTTTTCATTTACTGTTTCATGGGAACAATTGACAGAAGTTAATTAACGGTAATTTCTATCTCCCTTCAGCTATGCCTCCAGTTCAGCACTCAAAATATGAGACAGGAGTGTCTTATTGCTTCCAGTGTATGCTCACAGCTTACTTTGTAAAAGTTCCAAGAAATGTTGACAAATGTTGCTAATGCCTCCAAGATCCAAGCAGACAGAAATTTTTCCTTCCGCTGCTTATAAGGCTTTGATCTTTACTCTGTAAGCTAACATTGGCCAACGTGGACATTTTCCTCATCCATCTTGTATCTTAGAGTTAAGTCTTAAGTGCTCCTGTATAATGAAGAGTAACTAATGTATATTTTATTCATCAAGTTTTCATGAGACAAAATTAATTAGGAATATAATCTCTGTTATACAAATAACATTGCTGTGTGATGCATGGGAAACAGAGAGAAAAGTTGGAATAAATGTTTGCTAAAAAAATTTGTAACAAACTGATCTGTAAATTGGTCTCACTACTAATATGTTGCTTTAGGTCAATAAACATTTGAAATATTCTGGTAAAAGATAGTTCTTTTCTGTTCACAGAATTTCTGTTCTTCCTGAAATTGAAATATGAACTGAGTAAAAAAACTGTTAAGTGATTTGGAAATAATGGTTATCTGTTCTTATCAGAGGGCTGCCTGTCTGAAGTACCTGTATACCAGTGCATGTAGCACAGGGAAGAAATATTGTAAATTAACAATCTGTGTAGAGTGGCAGAACTTTGATCTAGTCGGAATCACGTTGATGTGGAACAGCTTACATGATTGGAGTACTTCAACTGAGTTATTAGGGCTGCTTTTTAGGAAGGATGGAGCAGAAGACAAGGAGGTAGAGCTGCCCTTTACTTAAGAGAGCAGTTGAAATGCATGGACTTTTCCTGGCCACGGATGATGAACAAACTGAGAGCTTTTGGGTAACAGTGCAATAGTGGGTGTCTGTTGTAGACCCCATGATGAAGAAGAAGATGAGACTTTCTACAGAGAGCTGGAAGGAGCCTCACATTGACAACTCCTGATCCTCATGTCAAACTTCAATCACACCAGTATCTGCTGAAACAGGGACAACACAGCATGACATAAACCATACAGGACATTCCTGAAGTGACAAGTTCCTGACTCAAGTGAAAAAAGAATCAGATTGTATGAGGAAAGAACAGTGTGAGGAAAGAACAGTGACATTTCACTGTCTTTTGACACAGTCTATTTCATCTGACGTTATAGAGACAGTTTCTTTTAGGAATTCTTTACAGATTGATGATAACATTACCAGGGGTCAGAAAAAGGTGATACCAGTCACACCCTCCCATGATGTCTGCATAGATAAGTTGTTGGTAAGTTTTGGAGATAGGTAGTGAGATCATTTGAAAGCCAGCTGAATAGACAAGGCCAGAATTTGGTGGTGAGTGGAACAAAATCGGCTGCTTGGAAACTGGTAACTAGTGATGTACACTAGGGACCAAACCTGTCTGACCCTTTTACTCTTTATTTATTTGGAGAATGGGGGAAAATGTAGCCTCAGCAGATTTGTAGATGACACAGAGCTGGAAGGGTTTGTACTGAGAGAGGTTTGTACTGTCATGAGGAGGCACCTCAACAGCCTGAAGAAATAGTCTTATACCAATCTGATGAAGTTAAGAAAATGCTGGAACTGGCATCTGGAAAGGAGTAAGATCACAGTGGGCTCATCCATCTGGGAAATGGTTTTGAAGAGGTTACAGAGGCATCCAAGTTGAACATGAGCTACCACTGGGCACTTGAAACCAAGATGACCAACAGCTTGTTAGGCTAGGAGAATAATTGCCAGCAGATCAAAACATGGTTTTTCTTTTTATTGGGCACTGGTGGGGTCACATGACTATATTATACCAGAACATTGTGTTCACTTCGGGGTTCCTCAGTATTAGAGAGCTACAGACACTTTAGAGGGTGTTCAAGAAAGGTCACAAAGATGATTTATGGGTTGGAGAAACTCTCCTATTAGGGAAGACTTAGAGAAACAAGACTGTTCAGCTTGGAGTGGGGGAAAACTCTGGGTGATCAATGATCACTTCAATGTGCACAGATATCTCAAGGCAGGGTGTAACAAAATAAAACCAAGATCCTCTTGAGTGTTACCACTAACAGGGAAAGAGGCAATGGCTTAGACTAAAACACAGGACTGTCCACATTGGCAAAGATTTCTTTTTACCTTATGCTGATGGAGCACCTGAATAGGTTGCTCAGGAAGGTTGTAGAATCTCCATCCTTAGAACTAATACAAAACCCCAAACATTCAGTGGTGCCCAGAGGGGCCCAGTGGTCCCAGTGATGGGATATGAAACACAGAGGGCTTGTGGACTCTCCATCCTTTGAGGTATCCAAAAGCTATCATCCTTATCTTGTTCGAGGAGGCAGGTTAGACTAGATAACCTTTCCAAACATAACTGTTCTGTGATACTGTGCTCCACAACATCAATATTTAAAGACATGAACCACCCCTGGCAGCTACACAAAATTTAGAAGCTATTAATCCAGTATTGGATACATTGTAGAACATCTTCTTGTATGGGACAAGGAGTCAAAATTACACTACAGGTGTTAGACATTTTAGATGGAAGATAAGTGGATAGATCTAAATCTTAATTGCTAAACAGTAGAACAGTCCTTGACTTCTTCCTTCATAGAAATCCATTTTTATATCCAAAAAGAATGACTACCTGCTAGTTTAAGATGTTTTCAAGATTTATAATTATTGCTAAATATTTTTGTGTTCTAATGATTAAAAATCTATTCTTTTAATAGTAGCAGTTTATATGTAAGGTCTTTAACTCTGTTGAACCAGGAAATTTTTCTCTTCAAGTCTACTAGAATACTAGTAGAATTGAAGAGAATACTAGTTTCAAAATAAATTAGAAAAAAAACATTGAAAATCTTTTAAAGTTAAACTTATTTTGATACAGGAAACAGAACTCTAGTTATGATAAACTAAAAAGATATATCTAATGTTAATTTTGTTTTAACTAGTGTTAAAATACAGTGCTAGACCAAAAGACTACAGTGTACCATTTCAGTTTTATCAATGCTAGCTACAACAGTATTTTGAAAATTGGTCTGGAGATCAGACATAACTTTTTATGGCCCTGCTGCTCATTATCAGTATTACTATTACATTATCAATAACTGCCAATAATATAAGCAGATTCAAAAAGTGGAATTGTTATATTAAGAAAAAAAGGCATGAAGAAAAAATCGGAGGATTTTTTACCTGCCTTTTTCTCATTATACAAATGTTTTATGTATCAACTTCATTAAGGAATTTAACATTCTGTAGGCCACTAAAGATAACCCCTTTTTTAGATTTTATGCTTCATTCTTATTCAGCCAAGTTAGTATTTCAATATGAGGTCCTATGTTGCATCTCATTTTATCACGAATTGGATTATGAGGTCTTCAAAGTACAGAAATCTTTGATTACTGAGATCATATCTAAATATTAACTCAGATAAAGCGTCCCACACCAGCTGTTTCTATTTAGCCTCTTCTTGTGTTCACTTTAAAATTATGAACAAATAGTCAGCTTGTTGAAGAGATGTTAGATTGGATCATGATGTTCCAAGTATTTGGTTTTCATGACTGTTACACCAATAGACTTCACAGAAATGAGGTAATTTTCCCAAAAATTACTTGACTTCATTGTCATATAGAACTACGTTTGTCAGTGATTAGAAGACATATCCATGTTTTAGATTTTAGTAAGAAATGCATTAATAGATTCCAGGCATACTAAGGTCTAATATCTTGTTACCTCATCTGTAATTCTGCAATTATGTGAATTTCTCTCCTTTTGTTTAGTTTTTGTTTTGGGTTGTTTTCAAATTTTAGTATTTTGCAAGAAGTAAAATGCCCACAATTCAAGAAACCAATGTTGTCAGGGTATGAAAATAATAGCATTTTAATGTATGATTTTTATTCTCTGAGAAGCATTTATCAATAAACAATATTTATCGCGAGAAATAATTGGCTCACTGGAAATCCTTGCAACTTCAGCTAGTCACACAGCATAAATTAAAAGGTATAGAATTGCTCTCTAAATACACATGCAGTAAAAATAGGAAAGGTGTCCCATTGTTCTTGTTGTCATTGAACAATTTTGTTGAATTCTTTTATTTTTTCATGGAGACATCAGGACAGATTCTCCTCTCAATGATATTCATGCTTTTAAAAAATGTGATTATTTTTTAACTGCAATAGACATAGGATTTTTTTTTTCAGAATTACATCAAGGGAGATTTTTAACAACCTTTCAATGTAGTCAGAATTTCAAATTAAAACAAAACTGCATGTAAGCCTGCATATCATAATTTTATTTCCACCTCTGAATTCAGACTACTGGATTTTTTGGAAATTTTACCTTTCCTTCCCTCTACCCTGCCCATCAAGGAATTTACTTTTAAATATCAGTTTCTACCAGTTCATACTTTGTAATAAGCAGAATTCAAGTAAATAATCTTTTATGCATATGAAGATGATCCAAATCCTATTAATTGATAGGGAATCATATCAGATTGTTCAGTTAACATTGTAAATTACTTCCTATATTACCTCACTTTTACATATCTTCCTCTGATTTAATGGAAACAAAACACTTAAACCTCAACAGAATTGTAAATAGGTTAATTTTAGACTAATTGCTTTTATGGCTGGAGGTAATCTATAAGTTTTGCTCAGTTTTTAAATCTATTCAGCACTCTATTCAGATGCTTAGCATGCAGATAAGAAGAGACATAGTTTCTAATTTGTGCATCCAAGTTCCCTGAGAATGTCTGTTAAATCAGGAAAACATATAGATACAAAGCAAGACAAGAGAGCAAATAAGCTTTTCCAACCATATTTCTACTTAGCATTGCCTTTCCTGGATTTATTTCATCAGAGTCTGGTAGCAGGAACAAAATGAATTTTTAACTCCTTTTCTTTCCTTCTCCCTCATTCTTTCCAAACTGGATACTCATAACAACTCTGTTCACTTTCTGTGGTTGTCTTTTGTGTTCTTGCTAAGCAGGGATGTAAGGAGATTCGAGAACAAGGAGGAAAGGAGGAGGTTCTGCTGTGAAATAGGTTTGTTCGTTTCTAGGTCTTATTGAGGTACTTTCATAAAGGGAATACATGTTGTAATTAGGAATATGTAAAAGTTGTCCACCCAAGTGATTAGGAATATTTTGGGTTGTATTTTTTAACTCAGTCCTAAATCAACTAAAGACACAGGAGGAATGACCACAAAAAATTACTACACTGTGGTAAAAATTGCAAAGTAATTTTTTGACACCCTAATTGCCTAAATTGTGGTAAAGGTAACAGGGGCTAACAGCTGTAGGTGTACTTTAAGTGTAAAACTGCTGAAGATGTGCACCTTCACAAAAAGCATTGAATGACTATTGGTTGAATATAAATAGAATAGCATTCTGTATATCTGTGTCTGTTTCTGTGGGAACAGTAGGAATGCTGAGTGCTGTGATTTGAACTAAGGACATGTTACCTGTACTATTGTGTGTGCAGAATGGATTATAAATGGTAGCAGAAGAAGATTCTTTTTTCTGAGTAATCACAAAGCATATTGGGAGACAAAAAGAACCCTAAGAGAAAAGAAACACCCAGGAAATTATGGAAATATGTCTACACATTTGAAAAGTTTTGTTGGACTTTTAGGCATTGTATTGAACAATAGTCTTTTTTTTTTTTTTTTTTTTNTTTTTCCTTGAGGTACAGCAGAGACGAAAAGAGACTCTTTCAATATGTACATCTTTGAATTTTTTTCTGTGACTTGCTAGGGACAATCAGCAGCTTGGGTTGTCTTGAGTTCAGGAAACATTTGATGTTCGGGTAAAAGAAAAGAGGAAACAGCACTGATTTCATCAGAAACAATGATTTTCCATTGATGACCTGCAGGAGTAATTAGCTCTTCTGGAAATTCTTCTGTGGGAATATCCAACTGAGACATATTGTTTTATTGAGAGTTTCTGTCCCAAGCATTCCCACTTCAATTATGAAAATATCATTGGGTTGTAAATAAAGTAGGTGCTAGTCCTATCTACTTGTTTGAGTAAGGCCATGAAAAATCTGTCTGCTTAAATGCATGGTGTCATGCTGAGAGGAAGCAGACTCTTATTTACCATTAAAAAAATACATATACATTTGAAAAAAATACATTTATTTTATTCCAAAACTGATCTCTCAAATGATCCATTAAAACTGACTGAAACTATGTATCTTTCTAAAAAAATAATTATAGTAAAAGTACTAATAATTCCCTGTGATCTTTAAAAACTAAATATCTATGATGATAGATATTTGATGATATCTAGAAGGATGTTTTAGAAGGAATTACTGGAAAAAACAGGAATAAAAATAGGTAGATTTTAGCAAGAGTTTAGATACTTCATGAAAGCAGGTACATGAGGATAAATTTGGGAATTTTATTGGCTGTTAGGTAGTTGTGAAAAAGAAATTACTACTAAAATTAATGGAGGTTTTGTTATGGGACTTTTTATTACAAATGCTATGCCAAAATGTATCTAAGATATGTGGACAGTAATAAAATTCTTAGGTGGTTCAAGATGAAGATACTTCACTTTGTGAAATGAATTTACACATTGAGATATTAGCAACTAGTTCTGCCCATAAAACTGTCCCTACTATTTCAAGAAAATAGCATTTCTTGCTAATTACTAATAATTACTAATTACTAATAGAAATTAATAATTTCTATTATTTGTTTACACCTGTAAGTGTTGATTGTGAAAGTTTGGGGTTTTGCCTTGCCAATACTCATAAATCTATGAAGAAAGAACTTTTCCCTATTTAATTTGAACTTCACTATATTTTGCAATATCACACATTTTAAGCACTTTTCCTTTAAGTGACTCTACCATAAGGAAATATTTAATAACCTAAATTTTCTTTTTAGAAAAATCTTGGGCTAAATATGAATAATAGTAAAACCACTGAATTCTGATATCCTTAAGTCAATTTCAGAGTTGGTTTGGCTAAATGAAGATTTAAATTAAGTGTAAGTGAATAATCCTTGAGAATTTTTTAGGATTCCTGAAACTTAAGCTGTATGGACAAATCCTTGTGCCCACATAGCAGTGTACTGGAACAAGAAGATTATTAAACAACCAAGGACAAAATAACTAACATTTTCTTCAATGACTTTGTGATGAAATCACACTGTTGAGCTCATTGTATTTTCTCAAGACTTAGTGCACTTGTATCTTTGGAATAGCTAGAAAATGTTCTGAAAACAGCCTCTCCCCACACAATTTAATATGTGCTCCAAGTATATAAGCCTAAGAAAAATAGACACTAAGAATATTTTCACACAAAGGCTCAGAGTAGCTGCATGGCAGATACCGATATTTTAAAATATAAATGAAAATGTTTTGGATGATAAAAGTACTTAGGAGAATCAGAACCATATAATAAAATGATAAAGCATGTGCATCTTCAGTGCTGATATCTTGTCTACTCACACTTGAAACAGTTTCACACCATCAGTGTTCAGTCTGTTGGGGTTTTTTCTTATTCTTCTACTCAATAAAGTCACGAGTATCCTTTGATAGCCCTGAAGTGCATAGAGAATCTGTCTAATATTTAGTAATCATACTTTTTTTCCACATACATCACAATTTCAAGCTTGTGACACAAGCTTTCAAGTTTGTGACACAAGCTTGCTCACATTCACTGTCAGTTTCAGGACAACACAAAGGGAGATACAGCATTATTGTCTACAATGATGAATTTATAAACATCTTAAGGTATTTTTAAATTATTTTTAAGGTAATTATTTGTTTTGAGTAAAATAAATAAAAGGGAAAGAAAAATATAACTGATGCTCATTTTCTTTGTAAAAATTCTGTACTAGTTTAAAGATTATATGTCAATTTAAAACAACAGTCTCAAACTCTGTAAATGACAACTATAGACAAGATTGCACTGCAGATGATATAAAGTTATGCTTTCCTGTCTTTCTTTAGAAGACAGGAAAAATTCATTGGAACTTATGGTGAGGTAAAAGAATTTGCTTTAAAGACATTTTTCAAGGTATTCTCAGGAAATGTCATCTTTAAATTAACAGAATCAAGGATGATATACTATTAGTGCTATCTCTGCAATGTGGCTTGGATCTTGTGCTCATTATTAGAACATAGCTGTAAAATTCCTGAGTATTTAGGTAGTAGAACATTTGCTGGAATAAATGCTAGATATTGGATGCAGGAATTGAAGAAATACTAAGTCTGGCTGCCAACAACAATAAAATGGAAGCAGATGTCCACTCCCTCAAGGGCAGAGAGGTCCTGCAGAAACAAATTAGAGAAATGGTCAATCATCAACCAGCTGGATTCTATACCTGGGACAGGCAACCCTGGTTGTGTGGATAGACTGGTGAATGTGACTGGGGAAATAGACCGCTGAAGAGCAGCACTGAGAAAAGGACCTGGGGGTCTTGATTTTCAGAAAGTGGAACTTGAGTTAGCAGTGCCCGGGCAGCCAGGAGGGCCGCCCCTATCAGGGGCAGGGGCATCAGGAACAGCATTGTCAGCTGAGCAAGTGTCTTGGTTTGGAAAGGACAGGTGTCTGCTAGGAAGGGCAGGGCCTCCCTTGGAATGCAGAATTCAAACCCCCTCCCTTCCAATTATTATAATTTTGAGAGTAAGGGGTTCTCAGGCAAAGGTATGGGGATAGGAATAACAGTTCTTTACTAGTGTGTTTAACAAGGCAAACAAACAGCAACAAGTACAGCATTAATAGTCAACTGAACCCAGAACCCAGTAACAGCTTCCCTGACCGCAGACACTTTCCCCCTTGGTGCAGTTCCGGTCACGGCCAGCAGGGGCACCGGTGGCTCCCGGCGGGCAGGGTGAGTGCGGTGACTCCCCCGCGGCTGCAGGGGGTGCTGTGACAGGGGCTGGAGGAGCACACGGTGATGGCGGCTCGGCCCAGATGGGAAAAGATGGATCAGAAACTCTGGACCTGAGGCTGAAGATGCAGGAGGTCTGGTTAGGCAGGAGGTGTGAGCTACAGAGCAGCAAAAAGACTCAGACCAGTGCTGAAGAAGCAGCAGGGTGTGGGACAACAGCAACCCTGCTCCCAGCAGGGCAACAGGCCCCTCTTTTAATGAGGCAGGCAATAACAAGGTCCCAGTTCAGTGGCTGATCCCAGGAGCAGGAGTTCTCTGCACACCAGAAGAAACAGGACAGAGCCGGACTTCTGCAGCAGCAGCTTATCCCAAGCCACAGCTACACCACTCTTCTCCAAAGGCTCAGATGGAGGGAGAGAGAGTTTCCCCTCCCCACTGACACGAGCACCCAGCCATCAGTGCTTCTTAGCAATTCAGTGGGAAAAAAATTCGACTAGTAACAAAGGAAATAAAAAACTCAACCCCCAACACCAAGTGAGGGGATTGTCCTGCTCTGCTCTGAGCTAGGGCAGCCTCACCTCAAGTGCTGGGGGCAGTCTTGGGAGCTATAAAAAAGAAATTAAGCTATTTAAGACCTTCCAGAGGAGAGCCATGAGGATGATGAAGAGACTGGAGGGGAACCCTTAAGAGCAGCAGCCGATGTCACTTGGTTTATTCAACCTGGAGAGGGTGAGACTTAGGGGAGACCTCACTGAAGTCTTCATTGTCCTCATGGGGGGAAGTGGATGGATAGACACTGATCTATTTACTCATGTAACCAATGACACTTTCTGAGGGAATGGCATGAAGCTGAGTTGGGAGGTTTAGGTTAGATATTAGAAGAAGGCTACTCACGCAGATGGTGTTTGGGCACTGGAACAGAGAAGTGGTCACAGCAGCCGTGTGACAGACTTCAAGAAGCATTTGGACAATGTTCTCGGACACAGGGTGTGATTCTTTGTGTGTCCTGTATAAGACCAGGAGTCGGGCTTAATGATCCTGATGGGCCCCTTTCAACTCAGTACATTCTATGATTCTGTGATTCTAAATAATCAGCTCTTGGGTTCAATTTGCTTGTGATCCTCTTTTTAATATAATAATATCTGATTTTTGTGAAAAGAAGGCATTGGCTATATTTCTGCTTTCTCTAGACAGACTTAAGGTGCATGTTAGCTCTGGTCTAGAATTTATTTCAGTTTTCCTAATATCGTTAAGGAAATAAGCACTTTGTGCTTAAAGCACAAATTAACCTTACATTGTTTTAGTGAACATAAAAATCTATACATCTGTATGTTCTTTCTTCCTTTTATTTTTTGTTTGTTTGTTTGTTTGTCCTAGTTTGCATACTCTTTTTATGGAGTGGCAAAGAACCATAACATGACAAGATTGTTTTGGGGTTTTTAATACAGACAATCACCACTGACATTAAAAATAACAACACAAGTGAAGTTATGGCATAACTCTGCAAGCTGTAGATAACTGAAAAATTGTTTATTGCATCTATAATGTAATTTGAAGATAGTTCAGGATGCCTGTAATGTTCACATATGGAAAAAGAAATTATTTCATAACAGTGAAGTAAGTAGAAGTTGAAATAGTACAACTGATACAGAAGGGTGAAGATTACTATTACAATATTTAGAGCTTTGGGATGTATAAGCAGTATGGAGTACCTTGAAAAAGGTAAAGAAGTCTGCTGTTTCACTGACAGTGAAGGAAGTGATTGAAATTTTTCAGTGTAATACAGGAATTAAATTATTTTTTCTCAAAAAAAAAGTGGAAAAGATGGATTAAGGCACCCATATTTTTATATTTTGGCTGTAGTACAATAGAATGAAGTCAGCAGTGCAGCCCGGCAGCAAAGTCCAAAAATATAAAAAATATACTGGGCTTTATGAATAAGGGCATCGAGGGAAGGGATTATATTCTTCCACGTCACATTCATTAGACCATATCTGGATATTTCATTCAGTTTTGATCCCTAAAACATGTGAAGGGCATGGACAGAGTGGACTGGATTCAGGGACTGCAATTAGGATGATGAGACCTGGAGCCCTTCCTGTGTGGGAAGAGGCTGTGGAACCAGGACTGGTTCAGCTGGAAGAAAGGATGGCTTCAGGGGCACTCAACAGTATTGCCAGCACCACTACAAGAAAAACAAAAGATGCAGTCAGGCTTTTCACAGTGGTGTGTGGCAGGAATTTGAAAGGCAGTGAAACAAGCATTAACATAAGAGGCTCAGACTGGAAAGAAGGAGAAGCCTTTTCTCCAGGAGGACAGCCCAGTAGTGAAACAGGTGGTCCAGAGCCATATGCCAGTTTCATTTTAGGAGGTTTTCAAGACTCAGCTGGACAAAACCCCAAACAAATTTGTCTGAATTGAGGATCAGCCCTGCTATGAACAGGAGGTTGGGCTGCAGGCCTCTCAAAGTCTCTTCCAGTTGAAATTCTTTCATCATTCTGAGACTGTTAACTAAGAAAATAAGTTATCATGACTATTTTTGTTCTTCCATTATTCCCTTCACAAAGAAAATAATTTTATACTAAGTATTCTTTTTCTGGGTTTTCTGGGTTAGATATTCTCTATATTGACAAAGTAATCTTTGTAGATTTGTAACAAGAACTTGTGTATTCTGGGCACATCACGCATTAGTAAGAAAAGGCAAGCATTTTTCACTTCATCCTGATAAAAAGAAGGAAAGCAGTTAAAATAGTTTAAGAAGCTGGAACAAATGGACAAAAAGGAATAAAGTAGGGGGAGAAGAATTCATATTGCAGGAGCTTTAGAAGCTGTTAACCATCAGACTCCAATTCTGTTAATGTTACCAGGACTTCAGCATTTAATACTATATCTATAGTTTTGCACTGCAGAAAAGAACAGTAATGATAAAGGGAGAATTTAATTTCAGTCTACCCTATAGGCTCCAAATCCAGAGCAGAGTTCCTGTGCAACAACTGCAAAGTCAGTTTCTATCTGCTGAGGAACTTTCTTATACCAAGTTTTATTTAAACTGTCGAGAAAAGTGGAAGCAATGTTCCTCTGACAAAAAAAAAAAA
>VXBR01010499.1:183476-212618 GCA_013400215.1 Cisticola juncidis
TTATTTTATTTTATTTTATTTTTTTCCATGAAGAAAAATGTTGTTTTCTTGCCACATAGATTCAGTTGACTTTTGAACACTCCTGGACCTTTTCCTTTTAACTCTCATTTGCTGTCATTTGTGGTGTAAGATCACCCATATCAATTGTCTGTAGAAATCTCTTATATTTAAAAAGGGCTAGAGAGATAGGGTTCAGTTGTGAAATGATGTCAGAAGAAAGGAATAGGTAAAATAACATTTTGGCTTTTATTTGCCTGTCTTGGGAACTTTGGCTTCACTTGGACAGTACTGGACCACACAATCAGTTAAAAGACTTTAAGTAGAGTTCTCAGTTTTCAAACACTCATCAAGAACTTTTGCAGTGGGGAATTCTATTTATATATTTAGATTTTTAAAAAATTCACTGCATAACTGTAGTACATTTAATAGATATACTTTTTTTCCTACAAAACATAACTTTCTGATACGTACTTATTTGAAATTTTTATAGTATTTCAGATGTTTTATTTAGACAATAGAAAAAGGTGGAAGAAAACCCCTCAAAAACAGAATTAAAATCAACAACAACCAATGGTAGAATAATTGCACAAAAGGGAAAAATTTACTGCAGTCCTGTTCCAGGATATATTTTATAATTTATTCTTGGTGTATGACCAGAAAAAATAATGGCAAAATTTCCAGACATGTTTTTGTTTTGGTTTGTTTTTTTGTTGTTGGGATTTTTTTGTTTGTTCTTTTGGTTTGTGTGGGGTTTTTTTGGTATGGTTTCTCTCCACCCACTAATATATTTTATCTTTTTGTGAATTCATTTTACCAATACCTGTTTTGTAGATTTGGAGTGATATATAAGTAGACCCATTAGTAGCAGATTTTCCTTATTATTTTATAGGGATTGCTGAACAATTTCTATGTGATAATATACCATTTTCATAAATTCCAAGTGCTGTTGAGCACTATTTATATTTACCAGATATCTAAAAAATATGGTGAATGACAGACAAATTTTTAAACAAAAGCCATTGAAAACAAAAATAGCCACAGAAACAAAGTATTTTTAAATGGATAAAAAGTTAAGGGCAGTAACAGAAGAAAATTTGTATATTTGTATATCTTATTCACAAAATTCCTAATTATACCAAGAAGATTGGTAGGTTTCATAAAAGTGTAAAATTTAGCTCTATTTCAAATACAGAGCATTGCTCCTAACAGTTTCTCCAAAGCACAAGTTAGCTCATATAAAATAGTTATTTAGCTGTGATGTCTTTTATGCCTTGAACTCTGAGAAAATGTTTGTCAACTGTTTTCACCTCAGAAAGTTAACTGACTAGACAATATGTTAACCTCGAGGCTTTGTAAAAAAAAATAAATATGGGAATTCATTAGATAGTGCTTTTATAGTTCTTTTATAATAGAAAAATTAAGAGACAAGTTGATGTCAATGCCCCCACATCATTATGCAATAACTTTCCAAATACAAAAAAGAACCCAAAACAAAAAACTTCATGTAAATTTTTTACTGCAGAAGCAAGACCATGATAAAAATTTTAATATATTGGAAAACTCAAATTTTTTTCAAAGGATCCAGCAAGAGAAATTTTTACCAAGGAGGAAATATTTGTTCCACACCTATGAAAGAAGAACAGCACTTTTAATTTTTTTTTTTTTTTTCATTTTTGTGGTGGGACCTGGAGCCTGGGCAGGAGCAGGGCCTTATGACAAAGTCACACAAGCCATGGCCAGGTTATGGAATTAAGGCAAAGCACCGAGGCAAGGGGAGGCCCTGGAGGCAGCAGGGAGGTGGAGAGACATGGGTCAGCCCAGAGTTTCCCTAGGACAGAGGCCAGAAGGAAAGCCGAGCCAGATGACCAGCTGTGCTGCAGCTGTGGGCACAGCCCCAGCTCTTGTCCAGGCGCCACTGCTCTGGCTTTAAAGGAATCACAGAGGAAGGCACAGCGCATCCATGGGGCAAAGCCTCACGGGGTGTGACCATGGCTCCCAGCTCGGTGGGCTGCAGGGAGCTCTGGCACAGCCATGGTGAAAGGCACCTTTCACCACAGCTGCACCTGAGGACGTGGCCTGCACACACAGCTAGGGCTTAGGAAGGCGAGGACACCCTGGGAGCACAATCTGGGAGTTGTGGACACACCGGGCTGGGCCGTGTGCCCATGGAGCGCATGGCCCTGGCAGGGGAAAGGGCTGCAGTGATGGTGGGGAGGCCACGCTGTTCTGCAGCAGTGCAGAGGGAAAGGGCAGCAGGGCGGGGACAGCCCTGGCTGGATGTCACTGGAACTGGGCAGAGGCAGGGCCCTGCCACTGACCGAGCCTTAAGGGCTGCCAAGCCCTTGACATCTTTGTTTGGCCATGGGAGCTGCTTTCACCTCAGCCTGTGATAAGTCTGACAGGAACTTGTGTCTCATGAAGAGCAAATGCTAGTGTTTATATTATTATTACAGCCACTTATTTTCTTGGAGGAGATCTGCCCTACTTTTTTTTGGTGGTTTGTTTTTTTTTTGGTTTTTTTTTTGGTTTTTTTTTTTTTTTTCCTTATGATTTAGGAGCTCTTTTTACAGCTTAGGTTTGCTGCAGCACTGAAATAGAAATTGCCAAACTTTGGGAAATGCAAGGTAAAGTAACACTGATGCTATTCTTATAGCTGAAAAAGTGTTAAACACATTTTCCCTTTATCTCTCTGCAGGGTCCTGTTTACTAGAGCTTAAATCTCTTCCAAATAGCAGCCTGAAACCCCTCTGTTTTGCTTTCTACTACATTCCCACTGGGGCAGCGCCATGTTCCTTGATATTATTCTTCATCGAGCTGCCTCTTAATAGCAATACTACTGAGAACGACTTTACAGGAGGAGAAACACTGATTTACTTGGCTGTAAAATCATTCCTGGAAGACTGCCTGCTTCTGCTGTACCATTAAGATGGAGACTGTGTTTCAGTCTGTTTGTGAAAATGAGATTAGACAAGTGAGAGGTCTTAATAGGCCTCTCTTAGCTCCATCATCTGCTATTGTCTTTCTGGACTAAATATACAGGTGATGTTGAACAGCCAGGATTAATCATGAATGAGGGATCAGGAAAATATTCAGAAAATGTTTAAGGGCAGAATAGATTTTTTTCTCATAAAACACATCAGATACAAAATTCCTAATCAACTTTTTTCATTGTCCTTCATGTGCATGTATATCACTACCTCTAGAAGTGGGAAATACTCTTTTTTTCAGACCAATATTCATTTCTCTGGGTTTACCTCATCTTTTTGAAAGACTTTGTGGTTTTGTTCTCAAAGGAAACTAATTGAACTAAACTAGGTACCAGCTTTTCTGAGTATTGAAAATCCTGATTTTGATATGATTCTTCACACTTCCATGTTTTTAGAGGTGTGTATTTTTCCTCCTCTTTCATGTTGCTGCTTAGAGCCAAAGACACCTCTCTTGATGTTCTTTCTTGAATAAAAGCAAATGGTTAGATAGAAATATTTTACTCTAAACTTTATTTGAGAAATACATATTTTTCACACTTCATATCTGTAAAGATGACAGTAAACAGGGTGTACTCACACATCCTGAGAATGACTGTCAGATGTTGTTGATAGCAGTTATTGTATCAGCAAGGAGAAAATTGCTCTTAATAAGAAAACAATTTTTGACAATATAATCACTATGTCAAAAAAATCCTAAATATAAAGCACTTTCAATTCAATGGGGAAAAAATAAATCACTACGAAAGGAGAACTTAAGGTATATACCAATGTTTTATGCAATCTTTTAACCCTTTAAACATTTTTAGTAAAATTATACAAGCATGGAGTCAACTGTCTGAGCCTAATTCTAAATCAGACTAAGTATGTCCAGCCTGCAGAATGTTCAACTTCTACCTTACCTTTCCTGCTTATAATGAAAGTGATATTCTGTTTTTAGTGCTTCCATCTTTAAAGACTTTCTACACACTTTTTATAGTCTACATCTGAAGTTATCTAATGTTACAGACAGTGCCATGTTGGTGCAAGTTTCCAGCATCTAAATGTTGTTACTCAGAACTAGGCTATCCCAACATGACAGTTGTTTGCATTGAATTAATTATAAGTGAGTGTCTTAATTTCTCTTCTCCATTTAATTATTTTTAATTTGAGTGTAAGTGTTTCTGTCCAGAGCACAGAAGTGACTTCTTGTTAATGAGTCCATATAGGACCTCATTTTCTATTGTGTGCCATATCCACATATACAGACTGTTTTCCTTAAAAAAAACAAACAGACAAAAAAAAAAAAAAAAAAAAAAAAAAATGTGACAAAAATATTTTTTTTCCTCACAGGCTNAAAAGCTTGACTAAAATGTCATTTGTCCTCACAGGCTTTTCAGTTGTTAAAGAACTTTGTCTGTCCATGGCTGTGACCTTCAAATTCCTAAGAATGGTTTTTCTTTAAAAAAAAAAAAAAAACCAAGCTACAATCTAGTTAACATAAAAAGTACCAAATCATATATTTCTGCCCCTTTCCCTGTCCAGGTGTAACATCTGTCAGACTGCCATCAAAAAGGTAAACTTACAGAAAATTAGACTCTTTTTTCCTAAGTAACAGTGCTGATCTTTTTAGACTCACGGGTTCTGTCAAGGTAATAACAGTGGATAGGGCAGAAAAGCATGACAGAAAGATATTCTATCTGTTCTGTGTTAGCTGCTAGTTTTGCCTGCCTAAGGTATGGAATACAATCCATTTCCATTGTTTCAATACAAGAGTGATTATGAAGAAGACTAAAGGACAGCCACAAGAGAATTAGCCTTAATCAGGTAAAACTGAAATAATTTACCTTCATTCCCATCGATTCAAGCTTTCACAGTATTCTTCAATGAATTTATTTACATGGTATGTCAGTGGCATAGCAGAAGACTGTCAACTCAATTTAGCAGTAACAGACCTGAGAGAGGTCTGGTTATGGTCACACAGAGTCTAACAGTCTGCCTCCAAAATCCACTGGCAGCCACTCAGCACAGACCATGTCTTTTCTCTCAAGAGCTTTTAGCATTATGTGCCACAGACTTGGAAACAAAGTTGAGGAACTGTGACATCTGCTTTATTTATTTTATATTTAAATACAGGGAATAAAGATTCTGGAGACACAAAGGATTTGTTAAGGGAAGGAGTATTTTTGTAAAAAAATTAACAGTCGCTTTGTAAGTTATTTTATTTTGAAACAGGGACAAGCCTATTGATCCTGTGGGGCTGTATGGCAACATTATTCCCTTGATATTTTTAGCAGTGTAACCCACTCTCCTCTTCTTTTATTTCCCTCTACTAAATAAACACTGGATACAGTGATAGAGATTTTTTTATATTTCAGCAAGTTTAGGAAACCAAATAGATGAGCTTCCAGAGCTACCCTATGATATTCAGATACGCTGTTGATTTTGTCTGTTTTTGAGGTTTAATCATCTACGTTTTAAGCTTAAACCTATGATGATACACTGATATTTTTGATACTGAGACAAAAACTGAATGAGGCCCAACTGTGCAACTATCAAAAGAAATTGGGTAAGAATGGAAAAGAGCCATGAAATGGTAGATAGAAAAAAATAGTGCAGGGAAAGAGGGAGGTGAAAGGTATGCATGCCTCCAAATACAGGAAAAAGTTAGTCTTACTCTTACTTCTGTCCCTTTACTACAAGTCTGAAATAGTTCTTCCTTTTTCTTTTAAATGTACACAGAATGAGTTTAAAATTTTTCAAGAAAATGACCATAAATTAATCTCTATAAACTGGGTTTGAAAAATTAGGGTATTAAAAATATCTTAGAGACAACATTTTTTACTTTTTGTGGTTGGAATTGCTAGGTTTTTTTATGGAAAATTTGATGAAAAATAATAATATTAACAGAAGGGGAAAGCACTGAATGTGAAAATGATCTTTCAGTAAACAGATTAGGTTTATAATTTTCAAGTGATGAAAGCCCATGTAATTGGACCAAACAAATTCAATACAGGCTACTAAAATACAAAGTATAGAGTAACAAAGGGAACTGACAAAAGGATGGAAGAATCTTATATTTGCATATTTTCTTTGCACAAGAAGTTTTCAGGACATGTTTTATGAATTCATATTGTTTAATCAGCACTCTTGTGATGTGATGATTAGTTAAGCAACTTCAGTTAAAAAAATAGTGATGATTTTATAGACATAAAGGAAATACTAACTGGTGTATAGTATCAGCCTAATAAATCTCTTCCATTAACACAGTAATGTTAAAATGTAATGAAATATGTATTGAAGGTAGTAATTTGAACCATATCATTAAAGCTTCAGCACTGAACACATTATTATTTGTGTGTTTCTATTCACTCTGCTTCCAGGCAGACTGTGGAAAATAAAGCAGACAAAGAAATTTTATGTCAGATAGGTTCTGACATAAAAATTACTGACTCTCCATTGTCATATACAGCCATGTTTCACCACATGAAGGCCCTGCCAAATCATATTAAATAAACGCTCCAAATTTATGTTCCTCTTGTATTTTATACTACTTAACATTAGCTTATTATGAAAGTTCTCTACCTGCCTATTTTCAACAACTGTCTTCATGTTGCATGTGCAGTGAATTAAAAGTAAAATCAAGAACAAAACCACTCAAACTTTTACTTTATTATGACAAAAATAGAATAGTTTCAGGGAATAGAGTTTTTAGGGTGAAACATTCTTGATCATTGATGTTCATTTATTACTTTTTACTTTTGCTCTTTCCTAAATCATTTAGGAATATTGTGGTTTCTGAAGTCATGACTGAGATATGTAAAAAGGTGGAAAGTGGTTATCAATTCCAGACAGCCTAGTGAGTGGATAAAGCACAAACTCATGAGTGCTCATGTGTATGAAATATCACAGTATCACAGAGTGGTCAAGGTTGGAGCTGGGCCCACCTCCCTGCTCAAGCAGAGCTACTGAAAGCAGGTTACCCAAGACCATGTCCAGATGGCTTTTCAGTATTTCCAAGATGAATATTCCACATTCATTGCTAAGCAACTACGCCAGAATTCAGTTACAGTAAAAAAAAGCTGTTTTCTGATAGTCATACAGCACTTTCTGTTTCCCTTTTTCCATTGCTTTTTGTCCTGTCATTGGACACCAAAGAAAACAGCCTGACTCGATCTTTGCATCTTCTCTTCAAGTGTTTCTATGTGTTGAGTTTTCCCTTGAGCATTCTTCTCTCCAGAGTAAAGAGCCTTCTACCTCTTCTAGCCTCACCCCAAAAGAAAGACTGCAGAATCATATGCTCATTGAGTGGTTAGGATATAGTCATGAAATGGTATTTTTGCACAAAAAATAGTGCATTGAGAAAGGGTTTGTCTAGCACAGTGAAAAAGCAAGAAAGTGTTTATGACTAAGACAATGTGTTTGGAAAACAATAGTTTCATAATCACTTCAATTAAGTACAGATAATTTCAATATTAATAATTGTATATGGCTATGATTTATATTCTTTCCCATCACAGTTACTCTAGAAATTCCACTTTGTTTTGCTGCTTTTTGATGATTACTGTTTACAGAAGTTATTTATCATCAGTGTATTTAATTTTTCTGTTTCTTGAACTCTTCAGAATTTATTAGTATTGCTGTGGAAAAGCAAATAAAACATGTTTGATTTTCTGTTTCAGGGAAATCTTGAAGAGTCTTACACTTTTAACCCTCCAGTCATTAACGCTATTATGAGGACATTCTGGTGAGGTGGTAAGTTGGTGTAGATCTATTACTTTGATCAGATGAATTGTCATTTCAGATTTAATTTCTGTAAGAATGTCCTTCAGTGTCTGACAAGCTTGTCTTCCAGGCTCCCTTGGCAAATTTCCACAACTGTAGATCTTTGATTTCATATGTAGGAAGACTGAATCACAGAGACGTCATATTATTTCTGTATTTACAGATCAACTTTATATATATGAACAGAGCAGTTTATTGCTACATGCTCAATTCGTATTTTCCAGAAATCTTGGGTTCCTACATATGTGGAAGTCTGGGTGAATAGTGTAATTAGCTCAATAGAGCACAAGTGTCAGGTTTCCAAATTTCAGTAATCTATTTATCAACTACTTGTCAGACTTCTTCCTGAATATTCCATATCCACATCCATAGGAGTATGACAAAATTCTAAAGGGTTTTCTTTTTCTGACTGCAAAGAAGGCTTATAGCTTTAAGAGTTCACTGCAACCTGTCAATGTTCCTGGATGAGCAACTTTTACAAAGCTCTAATAAATTACATCATAGCTTTTTTGATCTTAGTAACACTCTAGTAACTCTCATATAATACTCTCTGGGAAATTTCATCTGAAATATGATTATTTTTAATTTTTTGTATTTAAAAAATACTGAGTGAAGACAACAGAAACAAGGGTTACTTATTTCTAGGTGTTAAATAGATCTGAATAATGAAGGGCCCAATACTGTGAGTCACGTTTCAGACAATTGTGTCTCATGTCTTTCAGCCTTAATATAAAATGCTTGATCTTTTTCTTTTCAAAGTTTGAGCTACTGTTGGAGCTTGAATGCTGGAAAAAAAATCTTCATCTTTCAATGAAACACAGTGTGGGTTTTCCTAAGCTAGATACCATGTACAAGAATAGTTTTACAACTCTAGTTATATATCACTGTTATGTGAAAAAGATGCATGTTCCAGAATTTAATGAGTCCAAGAAAACCTTTCAAAACTCTAGATCCTAAGAAGAATGAAGTTGTGTGTTATTTCATATTTTACAGACATAGAAATGTTCATTACATTTTGTATATCAATTGCAGAGGTAAGACCACTGATGCAGCATAGATCTAATACTCTGTTCTCCTGTTGTTGATAAATGAAGAATTTAAAGTTAACAAGAAAAATTATTTCTGATTTTAATATATGAAGTTCACCCAGTCTGTTACTTTTAAACCAGAGAGGTATTTATTTTTATCAGTCCTCTGAGAGACTTCTTTGTGATGTCATTGAATGTCACTAAGTACACTGTTGTCTAAAAGAAGTGTGACACAGTGTCAATTTACTGGAGTGAGTACCAACAATGAAATTCCATTTTGATACGTTTCCTTTTCAAGGATTTTTTTCCCTGCCTTTAAAAATGTGCAACAGATTAAAGTGTGATCTAAATCACATCATTTTGTCATCCTATTATCTCATTTTCTTAGCTAAAATATGAATTACTTATATTGGAAGTAATAAAATGATCCCCTTCTGTTGGTGTTTCGTACTGTAAAAATACAAGTTGTCCAGATGAAGTAATGTATTTTACCCGAATAAATAAACACATTCTCAGAAAAAAATCCACTTTCTTAAAGTAAAATCTAATAGATACAGCTCTAATTTATTTATGCAGTCTCCTGCACCAGTATGTGGGGTTCTTTTAAAATAAATGTGAACTATTTATAATATTTATATTTCACAGTTAAAGAATTCTTGACTATCTTTGGCTAGATTCCCATTTCTTCAAGATTTTCAGTCTGAAATAAATATAATTTCCTAGGATGAAATCATGCCACTTTATAAATGTAGAACATTTCCTTGAAGGAATTAATGGCAATGGAAAAACAATAGGAGATTAAAAATGGAAAAAAAAAAAAAAAACCCTACCAAATTTACATCAAAGTTTCATTGGTTTAATATTTGTGATAGTGAGAGAATTCTGTATTTGTGGCATAGGTATGCAATAACGACAATTTTTTAACTTCCATTCATTTTCATATCAGATATTATGGAAAAAAAAATCCAAATTGTCCAAACTATCTCTTACAGAAAGTATTTTAGTAAAACTTCATAATCATAGAAAAGCCTGTTGAAAACTGAATAGAGGTTGCTTCTTTTATGTATTGATTTCTTCTAAAGAGAAATTCAGTGCTTTGTTTTCCTCTGCTTGGTGAGCACAATTTCAGACCTGAAAATACCAACATAAAATTCTCCTTAAGGGTGCAATTTTGATAGTGCAGAAATATAAAGCATGTCCCTCAGACTTCACTGTGTCTCAGAGATGTGTCTCCATATTTAAACTTGGATGAACAGAGATATGTCTGTATTTTTATGGTAATTACGATACATGTAGGAGAAGACAATACATCTTCATTATTTAGAACGAATTTGTTATGTTTGATGAAAAAGATAGAAACCCTAGACACAGGCATATAAGATGTGGTCTATTACTTTTTTATATCATAGATTTAAAACAAGCAATTATTATTTTAAGCCCTTTAGGATGGAATTCATATTAACAAGAATATGAGAATATTAAAATTCTTAATACTGATGTTACCTTGTTACCAAGTTCAATAGCTTGGCAAGCTAATATCAGAATATTCAAGCTTTAACCTCTAGGCCATATTATTGAAGCCAATTCAGATTTGTTCAGTTTGAACATTCTTTTAGTTTGATAGTTATTTGTCTAGCTGAAATGTGAGGATAGAATGAGTTCAAATGCTGAGGATAAAGAACAACATTGCAAAAAAATTGTGCATTATAACAACAGTTAACATCTTGCAATCATGACAGAAAGGTCAAAGATCAGGTACCTATGCAGAGTCAACTGCACCTTAAGTCAATAAACAGGTTTGAGTCTTGTGGCTTAAGATGGGTGAGGAGTCCTGGGAAAAAAGTGAACACTCCCACGCCCAGACAATACTGTAGCTGTGGCTAAATCTCTTGTTCATTTAGCCACTTACCATCTGCACAAAATTCACTTAAACACTTTACCAACATTAAAATTATTTAAAAAACCCTCCTTTTTTGATAAACATCTATATTGTTCGTAAAAATATTCTTATTGAAACTGAGAATAACATAAGGCAAAGATTCATTTCTAATGAAGGAGTAGTGATTAATAAAACAACCTAATAGAATTGCAAAAAATCTCAATACAGTACAGAAACATTACCAATGAAAATATTTTGTCCACAAAATTATATGTGCTTCAAGTAATTTAGTTCTTCCTGAATTCCTTCATTGTGTGCATAGAAACTGGATTAAACAAAATCTTCATGGACTAGTCAGGCATCTATTGAAAGTATTCAATTTTTTTCTTCTTACTATTCTATTACAGGGGTTTCTTTTCAGTAAAATAAAAGGGAAAACATTTTTAATCTGTATTTTTGTTTCCAAGAAAATATTGATATCACTCCCAAATAAGCAACACACAGCAAAGAGTAGTGCAAGGAAATATATACTATAGGTCAGTATTTTGCAGTATCTGTATGCTAACCATAGCAGATGAGTCATAAAAGGCAATCAGTTAGATTGGAGATAGAAAGCAGAGGTTATAATGATGTACTTTGAATAAAAAAGAAAATGTTGCTCCTTTGCACCTATAATTTTATTTTTCACAACTAAGTAAGTAAGCAAAGGAGCTATGGTCTAATTTTAGCATGTTAGTACTACTTGCTATTTTAACATGGAGTCAGTTTATTGAAAGAGAACTTTTTAAAGAACATTTTTAGTTCAATCTGTTTTTATAAATATATATCAATGTTCTATTCTAAATATATCTATATTTTATAATCATGTGTTCAAAAATGGTTTAAAATATTCAGCAATTTCCTTACATGTTAGGATTATTTTTAAAAAATAATGATTATTTCACAAAAGCCATTTTAAGATTCTGTGCAGTTTTGAGAGATTTTTATTGATACCCTATTGGTTAGGGCTCTGTATACCTAAAGTTTAATTTACAATTCATAGAGAACAACTTTTTGTCTGAATTTTTTTTTTTGTGGAATTGGCCAAAACTTCACAGCAAAAGAGCCTATATTCTATCCGTGTATTCTTGGAAGAGTGCAATATAATTTAGTAACATAAAAGAAAAAAGAAATTACACCTTGTTAAAATTCTTTTGCTTAGTAAATTTGAATGGGTTTTTGTTCTTATTGTTCTGGTTTTAAATTTATATAGTATTAGAATTCTTACATTTAAGAAAAGATTTTATTATCTGAAATTAGCAGTGATTACATGCAACTATGTGTAAAATCAGCATCCTTCTAAATTAAGCTGATTTTAATGCATTTTCATGTAGTTAATTGATAATCACAGAATGGATCAGAGTAGAAAGGATCATCCCTCCCTCTTTCTTGTAGCTTCCCCTCAGATACTGCAAGGCTTCAATTAGGTCACCCAAAGCCTTCCCTTTTCCAAGCTCAACAATTTCAGTTCTCTCAGCCTTTCCTTAGAAGTTCTCCATTCCTCTGATCATCTTGGTGGCCCCCTTTGACTCATCCCAACAGGTCCATGTCCTTTTTGTGAAGGACCCCAGAGCTGGAAGCAGCACTGCAGGTGGGGTTGCACAAGGCTGTGTACAGGGACAGAATGAAATCACCTCCCTTGACCTTCTGGCCACGCAACTTTTGATACTGACCAGAAATAGGCTGCCAGGTCATTTCTCATCCAGCAGAACCTCCAAACCCTCCTCAGCAGGGCTGCTCTCAATCTGTTCACCCCACCAGCCTGTGCTGGTACGAGGGGCCCAGACCTATGCACAGCACCTTGCCAGAAATATTTCTGAACTGGTAAGCATCAGCCAAGATTTGCAGAATTCGAGACTGAACTTTAAAGTCTTTTTTTTCTGATGGTAGTATAAAGTTTTGGCTAAGGAAATAACACACATAATTTTTTATTCACATCATCTCATATATAGCTTGTAATTTGTTTTCACCAGATGACAAGTATTTGTAACAGTTTGTTCTAATGCAGAAATATATTTCTAAAGAAGCAATAAGTACTAAAACTTTTTCACTGAAACATTTACCCTGTGCTACTACTGTAGGTGACTTTGTCCTACTCCCCTTCTTTTTTTTTTTTTTTTTTTTTTTTGCCTGCTTAAATTTTTATCTAAGGATATAACAATAATTGTAAAATTTAAGTAAGCAGCTGTTAGCACACATATTTTTGTTGCTGACAAATTCAATTAAAGACATTGATAGCTCAACCAATCAAGTAACAGGTAGCTCAAAAAAGGTCAACTCTAAATTATCATTTCCCATAATAATTTCCCAAACCATTAAGTTCGTAAAATTAATTTGAAATTAAAACTCCTAAAAGTAAATTATGGAGAATGCCTTGCTAGTATTCTAGAGCATAAAACTATATGTCTTCCATGCATAATGCTCCTCCTAATATTGTCCAGGTTGCAGCACAAGTACAGAGATGTTCTGGCAGTATTTGCATTAAAAAAATCTATTTCCAGGAATACTAATTCTAGTCAGAATCTTTTTTTTGCTCCCCTAAAATTACAAACCAAATGTTCTTTCATTTTTTTTTGAAATATGTTTTGAGACATTTGAGAAAGACAAGAAAGAAGGTTTCGTTCACAGTAACAAGTAAAGCTATTAAAACAACCACAGTATCTTTAGAAGTTGAATAATTCAACAGGGAATTAAATTTCCAAAATTCTAGTGTAAGTTTGAACTTGGCCGTGAATTAAAATGCAAGTGAGAATTAGGAAACCTAACCGCGAAAGAACTTGAGACTAAGATAGGATGAATCAGTTATTTATACAGCTACATTAAGCTTTTAGTTACTGTAAACTAAGCCGCATTAAAAGTAATATTTACCCATAATTCTACAACACTGAGGTTTCAGGTTCCCTGATTTTTTTCTACTAAAAATTTCAACAGCTTTTGGGAGTTAAAAAGAGCTTAAAAAGCTACAGAATTAGAGAACTGAACATGATCGCTGTTGGTTTTAAACAGTATTTTAACAGTGAATGCTGCTTAAAGACAGGATAAGGCTTTTGCTGAGAATAACAACTAACAAAACAATAAAAGTCAGTAAAACCTAGTCAAAAAGAGGGATAAAACCAATAAGCATATAGGTTTTATAAAGCTATAAATTAAGCAGCTGAGGTTAGTCTTGTAAAAACTTACTAAAACCCATAATGGTTTCAATGATCATTCATCTGGAATTTAAATGTCTGTCCTTCTTTCTGTTCTTCATAATATTGTTTATGGAGAAATTAAATATATATGTGTTGAAGTATCTCATGGATAACTCATATGCACTAGTTCTAAAACCCAAAAAAAACCAAAAAGAACCCCCCAAAAAACCCCAAACAAATCAACCACAAAACTCCCCCAAATCATCAGGGTTATTTAGCCCATGAATATCTCTTACAAAGAAAAGGGTTCTGTGGAATCAACAGGTGCTGCCAAAATAATTTAGCATCCCCCACTTCAACAAAAATGTGGAAGCAGTTGATTTATAATTACTCCAGAACAGGAGTTTAGCTCATGTTAGTCAAAATAGCTTTACAGTTCACTGTAGATGCTTATTTACCTGAAGAAGTGTGAATCTATTGCCTTCGTCAAAGAAGACAGGTATTCATATTGTTTTAATAGACTTAGGTGATGCTGACTATTTTGGTTACCCTTGTCTGGGGCTTTCTTTATAACAGCTTTCTTTTAGTAGTAGAAAATTCTTATTCAGGTTTTCTTTTATATATGAAAACTTTTTTTTTGATTAATTGCTATCTCAAAGGGAATATAAGTTTCTGGCACATTAAAGCCACCATGTAATTAAATAGTACCACACTAAGAGATCATAGGAATTGAATTTGAATATAAACTTTATTTTATTATATAAATAGTTCTTAAATTTTAAAATTTAATAAATTTTAAATTTTTATCCTTGGTAGTTGTGATTTATTTCCTTTTTAGACAGAAATTATTGAAAAATTGCAGCAGTGTCAGATTCTTAAGTGCAAAAGTTCAGATTTTTGTTTTCTATTCTGTAGACATTATTTTTTAGCTAATTGTAGCTGCACATTGGGTTTACTTAGAAAAGTGATTGTTTGCAAGTCTTTTTGTTATAGGAGGCTAGGTGCAATTTGGTTCAGGATGACCAAAGAGGAATCTTTTTTCCTTCTTATCAATCTTTATTAGTGGATAGATCTTCAAGGCTTCATATGAAAATATAAATGCCCAGCTGTCAGTTTCTAAATTGAATTAATTGTGATGAGAGAACACAATCTACACGTAAGTTTTAATGTTGTATAAAGTTGAGAATTTACATTCTTATCTTCAAAATATATCACTACCTTGAACATACATATAATTTTTGTCTGTTATTATACAAGCTAAAATTATATGTTTTGAATAAAACTCAATATGCAAAGTTTAAGTAAACTGTGGAAAGGATAAAATGTTTTAATTTATTTTATATACATGAGCTAGTCAATAGAAATATATCTTTTTGAAGAGTGCTTCTAGTTAGACCAGTGAAAGCTGTATAAAATAGCTAAGCAATTTACTTTTCTCAAACTGATTCCATACAAACTGATGGGAAACCTTTCAATTTCAATGGGAGGGGATGGTGACACCTGCCAAGACAGTTTTGAGAAGCTATTTCATCCAATTCTCAATGTAAAAAATATTTGTAAGGTTTTCTACAAGAACCATAAGAAATATAATATTCATTGTATATTTTGACTTTTCTCAGTATAAGTTTAAAAACATTAATTTGCAAATGAAGTTAACTAAACTTATACATAATTCATTATTCATGTATATATTTCATATCATTCTTTTCTGTGTTGATGTTCATCAGTTTTGAATAAAAGCATAAATAACTTGAAAGCAAGAAAACTAATGGCCAGTTACCAATCCGTATTCTTCACATCCTTATACTGGTAAGCATAATTGAACCTTCCATTTACCTTTGGTTTACAGCTACAGAAGACAGAAAAAATGAGTGGTAGTGAGTATAGCTATTGCTGTACAGGGTTCCTTGGACAGAAAGATTTTCTGGGGTGAGATTTGAGCATTTGGCCAATTTGTACATGCTCTCCCAACATCCCACAGTAGATCAGAAGCATAGCCGGAACTATAGCTATTAGTTCCAGCTAATCTGCATATATTGGAAAATAGAGAACAAAGACCAGCTGTGTATTCGTAGCTCAGTCATCAGCTTCAAAGAAAATACAGCTATCTGGGAAATGAAAAGGAGATCAAAACAGTGCTTCAGTTGTGTAAAATTGAAACAACTCATTTAATTGTTGCATGTGATAAGTTCAAGCAGATGTTGTACCTGATAATTGGACCTGAGTGTTTAAAAATTTTAAAATAACCTAGAGACTTCATTGATTATTTGAGCCCCAAATACTCATTACAAAAAGGATTGCTACTGAAGTAATTTCTATTACGAACCATGGACATTAAAGGGAATATAAAGAAAAGGAAAATACTTAGGATATCTTTACATATTTTTTGCTAATGATCATTGATCATCCTTCCTATGCTTTGAAAATAGAAAAAAGTTTTAACAAATCTGTTATGTCTTAGAGTTGGTTCAAACAGGAACAATGCTATAGCAGCCACAAAGATATTAGTTATATTCCTATTAAAAAAAAATTCAGGGACACAATTGGTACATAAATCTATATAGCTGAACCAAGACATTCAGAATGGGAATAAACTGAGTATTTCAAATTCAGTGATTTATTTTTCCAGCCGGAATCCCACTGAAAGGTTAAAAAAAATCCATTAATTATATACCTTTAAGTATATAATTTTAATTATCTATCCAATTGGTGCAATAAGGGTTATTAATTTGACTTGATTTTGTTATTCTGGACATTTCTGTATTTCTAAAAATATATCTAGATATATGTTCTACCTACTGAGAAAATACTTTGATACTGCTTTGAAAGTTCTTAGTTCTGTTGAAGAGTTTCGTGCATAAGATACTGAAATCAATTGTCTTCACCACTTGGAGTTTACACATTTGTAGTGGTAGAGTAATATTTCTCCCACAGGGAAAAAGCTGAAGGCTATTACTCCCCTCATCCTCCTCCTCTTCCTCATGATAGTTTGTTATTTTTGTAGGAATGCAATATTCAACTCAACCTCTCCACTGTGTGGGCTTTTTGTCCTTAACTTCTCTACTATCTGCAGTGTCAGAATATCATCATATTTTGAATTATCTTCAATCTTTGAGTGACTTCCTCACTAGTCATCAAACTACTGCAGTAATTTATGTACATCTAACTTCCCTGCTTAACTGAATACTGTTAAAATGACACAAAATATCAGAAAAAAACCTGCTGAAGTGCCAAAGTGGCTGTCCCTTTATATCACTTTGCAAGTATAAAACAGGACGCTCTTTAGATCTTTTTAACTAATTTTAAGAGGTATTTTTACAATGTTGCAGCATCTCACGATCTCTTTTCTGTTGCTCCTTGGGGCATGCTCTACCAGCTAAACCATGGTGATGGAGATCTGTCAGCCTCTGCCAGTGCCAGAGTCACGCCGCAGTCCACTCAACAGACTCTGTGGAAAAATAATATGAGATTATATGCAGCTGTATGTAAAAGACTATTTTATGCAGACCACCATGACTCAGCACAAATCCCTGTCCAATTCTAGATCATTTATAAGGGAAGCAAAGGATCTATGGGGGAGGGGAAGGCTGGTTTATATTCAGCCTTTTTACCAGATTTGATATGCGTGTTCCTGGGAAGGGGAAAAACCCATAATAATTAGTCAATTTTCATAAAAGTGTGGGAATTTTGGGTTGTAATAAAGCACTTTAAAGAAAATTACCTTAAACCCGTTTTGGAAGTGTTCATACTTCAGTTTTCTACTTAATGCAAACTACAATATATGTTATCATAGCTATCTTTGTGATGTTATAAGAGAAACCTCCTATCTCCTGTAAAATAGTTCTAGATTGGCAAACTGACAACAGCTAAATTCACAGAAATTTTAACAAATGAAGTAGGTGACAAATCTTTATTTTGCATCAAATAACAAGGAAAATTGAAACAAGATAAAATTAATCCACTCAAACACAATTTTTCGGCAATTATGGTCCTCTTACTGAAGTTAGCTTCTTGCCTTCAGGGTGTAAAACCAAAGCTAACAGCTTAAAATACCAATATTGATCAGTTTGTCTTCCTTCTAAACAAAACCATATAAAATAAAACCTAACAGATATTCTTTTTACTGAGTAGTATTATCTAGATTTCTGAGCATGGTTTTATCTAAGGTTTTTAATACATTGTTTTTCAAGGAATGTATGCTTCAATGTGTTTACTACTTTTTTTCATAAGAATTCACATTAACCACAGAAAACATAATTTCTTCACCGTAGAGTCTTCTGTAATGTATTTGTGGCCACCATCCATAATACATAAAAATTAAATGTCCTGAACTTTCCTACATCATTTTGAACTACACATTTTTAAGCTGGGAATGTGTTTGTCATATTTCTTACTGTGTGCCTTCCTTTTGCACCCTTTTCTGTCACCTGCAGGATTCAGGATAAAACCACCTAAGTCCCAGTGTCCTGGTTATTTCTTCCAGATCTCTGTAGTCACATGTGTTATTCTCCAGGTTGCCTTTTTTAGTAAAACTGGTTCCAACAAGAAAGAACAGCAAGGGTTAACAGTCACGAGGACAGGCAAGCTTTGACTACCTCTCTACCACATCCTGCATGTGAATCCCCAGGAAGTAACTAACTTCCCTAGATAAAAATCCAAGTCAGCTCTTGAGTGCCTCCATCTCCACAGCATTAATGCCCCCCCACTGGTATCATTTGCTTTCCTTTTAATGCAAGGTCACTTGTCCTAGATTTGTTTGAAAGTAGAATTTTATGGATGTATAAAAATTGACATGTTTTAAAAGTCAAAAATAATAAAAAAGAAATTTGGAAATATTTGAGATGTTTGTCTTTTTTCATATCATATTAAAAATACTATATGCAATCATATGAAAAAAAGCATGACTTAAAAAGATGCAGTAAGATAAGCTAATTTTAAGTCTAGATGGTTCTTTGCTTTTTAAATGCACATCATAAAAGACAATCATGCTGTTTATGGAAGTCAGTAATTTATTTCCATTCTGGTGCTAAAGCACATCTCCTGAAAATTGGAGTGGAAAATTAAGATTATATTATTTTTCTGGGTTGACCTGAGATGGGAAATAGTGAGAAATATATGCAAAGTGACCATGTGAACTGTTACAAGAAGATTCATACTACTTTCATCTTTCATACTACTGATCAGATAATATTTCTTGAAAGGTTAATCAAGATCAGATTGGGAGTTTAGGAAAAGAGACTGAGACAGCTTATAAGTCAAAAGGGAAAAAATCTCTTTAAAAGGAACATCTTGAATGTCAAAATGTCATGAAAAAGAGGTATGAAAGTACAAAAGTGGAAGACAAAAATAGACATCATAATATTAATACTATCGTAAAGTGGAAATATCTTTGTTGAGTTTTTCACATGTGTAAAGTGCCAAAGACCTTCCTATTATCTTTTTTTCTTCTGCTACTTATTGGAAGAAACAAAAAGTATCATACAGTCTTATAAATAAATACCCAAATGAGAAATGTCATATTTACAGGACACATCTACAAACATATAGATAAATTAGATAGGTACCAGACAGGCAAAGACAAAAAAACCTAAGCACAGGGCAACATACTGTATTGGGAGAGAAGAATCAAAATTATCTAGGGCAGCTCCTGTTTTCCATCCAGTTAACAGATTCTGCCTCAAGACAAGAAGCTTAAACTGATTGCAGTAGTTCACAGAATGATTGAATGCATTGGAAGAGACCTTAAAAATCATCCAGTTCCAGCCTACCCTTGACCTAGGCATGGATACCATCCACTAGATTAGATTGCCCAAGGCCCCATCCAACCCGGCTGAACAGTTCCAGGGATGGGATGCATAATCTTGGCTTGACCAAATATGGGGACTGTCAGTTACCTAAGTTTGATTGTGATATTTTCCCACTGATTTGGCAGCTGTCACAAAATTATATTTAGCTTAACTACCAGACATCAAAATATGGGTTGGACCAAAGAGATTGAAATCCCTCCGCATGTCAGTATGATTTCATCACTTTTAACACAGCATATTTCATATCCATGCTGCATAAAATTAAATAAATTTACTGAAAACAGTCAGTTAAGCTTTCTCCTAGTATTATTAAGGTCTATTATTGACAGCTCCTGAGCCGTGTGGAGTATTTTGCTTTAAGAAACTTAATTTCACAGACACTGCTTTTTGCTCACAGTTTCTCATTGAGAATTATGTCGTTGAGGTTTTCTGAGAACTCATCACAAATATGTCAGGAAAAGAACATAGACTTGTTATTTTAGGGGATCCTTCTGTTTAGTGCTACAGTTGTAATTTGCAACTGCTCCTAAAGAAAAACACATGACCTTTAGAGAATTTGTGTCCCTTTAAACTTTTCTTTAGGCAAACAAATACCTCAGTCAATATGCAGATTAGAATTGTGTTTCCAATACAAATTAACACATGACAATTTGAAAAGATATTTAAAGTCCCTCCGTTTTTGGTAAAAAATATTACTCCTTTTTGAACATATCATTAAGTAAGCTAAAAATTTATTAAAAGAATGTGCAGGGAGACCCCCAGTTTGTACCTTGAGAATAACTGTTCTTCCTATTAGAATTATTTCCTGAAAGTCCCCTTCATTTTTACAGCCTATATTCTTTGCCTAACAACTATGACCCTGTTTTGATTTACATAGTGCCTGAAACAGGTACACAATGTATTGAAAGTCACAGCTGATTTTTTAACACTGCTGCTTTTATGGGAGTGAGTTTGTGTGGATGGGCTGTTTTATTCAGCTCTTACAGGCAGTTGCAGGAATATGTAAAATAAATGTACTGTAACAGAATGACCAGTGTTGTTTATAAGTGATTTGCTTTCATAACTGCTTACAGTTTTCATATTTTCACTTCTTGGAATCAGGTTCCGAATAATAAAACAACCAATTGTAAAGCTTAGCCAATTATTTTATATCTTTTGAAATTTCTGATTTTCTTTCTCTCCCAAAAGTTTTCTTTTTTTTCCCTCCCAAAAATTTTCTTTCTCTCCCATACCTACTATAGTAGACTTGGTTTTGATTGTTTGACTTTATGGGTATGGCCATTCTGTACAAATCCATTGATATGAATAAGTTTACTATGATGTAAAACTGAAAAATTAGGATGGAGAATGAGGTTATGAGTTACTTTTATCTATAAACACAATTAAGAAGAAGTAGGATATTTTTCACTAGCAGACTAGTTTGCTTTTTGTGGGCCTTACCTGATGTGTAAAATGAATTTAATAATATATTGGGTTTTTTGAAACTTATGGTTGCCATAAGACGGTTACATAGTTAAAATGATAAGAAAAAGAAAAATAGAGGGCAAACACACAAAAAAAAAAAGTCTTCTGAGAAGTATCTGGCCCTGCTTAGTTTTATTTATATGTGTATAGATATATTTATCTATAATTTATGTTCTCTGCCAAGAAGACATGCAAGTAAAATCTGAGTATGTTTAACCAGGGAAAAACACACATTCTGTATTCTATAGATAGAAACATTCTATACATAGAAATGTCCAGGTAAAAAAAAGATGTAGAGGTACTTCATAGAAATGTAGCTCTGCTTTGTAGTTATATTATTATATCTTTTTATTAGAAACCCAAATTTAAATTGTCATTTTGCTCAATTGGTTTAATCATTTGAGTTTTCAGGTATTATATGAGAAAATGCATACTGTTATCCTGAATGATCTCCATCATTCACAGAGTGTGGATTGTCTGTGGCAGTAGGGGATGTTAGAGACAATTGTTTATAGAGAATTAAAAGTGACAGCAGGAGGGCAGCTGGTGTCAGAAAGTCAACTATGCCAAGTCAGTTTTCCTCAGTGTACTATGAAATTATCCAGTTCCTTTGAATTACACACTGATGCAGTCTTTGACTATCATAAATGAGCAGAAGGAATTTATTAAATTTCTGTCAGCTAATCTGCATTCTTAAAAGTGGATTATACTGCAATTATATGTGTAAATACAATCCTACTTCTTTGCCATATCTTCTTTTTGCACATCTTGAAAACATTGACTATAATTTCTGCATATATGCAGAAAAACACTTTTCCTTTTGCAGGGAGGGGGGTGGGGATAGAGGGTGTGGGATGGAAAGAAAAAATTATCAATACAGTAGGGATGCTAAGCAGTGATGGATCTGCAGTCCTATGAATACAGGGATTTTCACCTCTAAATGTGTAGCAATAGTATAGCTGAAGTACTGAGATGAAATTTGTTCATATTAACGTTCAGAGCTTTTAATTGCCTAAATTAAACTGAAGTCATGAAGTCTGTTAGTTTTCAAGCTGAAATACCAGCAGACTTCTGTTGATCCTCTAAGAGAAGACAGGAGACAATTTTTCACTCTTGTAAATCTGTGGATCTTGATGCTGTATATATCAGATAAATCTCTTAAGATGTAGTGGAAGAACTTTCTGCAGTACTTATTTTTATGTATACAAGCAACTGATTAAATTGCAATTAGATTAAATTTTTTTATAAAAATGCTTCCCAGACCAATTCCCACCTGAACTTCCAAAACACTATGGTTTTCACAGTCATCCCTTCCCAGGGAACACTGATTTAACTGTTTGGTGTTCCTAATAGCAATACGATTATTAAATGAGTATATTTTCTTTCTGATCTAGTATGTTAGATTATAAAACAGATTAGTGTCAACAATACCTAACTGATTATTTTGCAAGGTTGGGTGGTTTTTTTTCCCTGATGGATCTGCAGTTAGATCAAGAGCTAGGCATATTCTATGTAAGCAGGAGTTCACTGGTGACCTATGTGACTATTCTAGTAGCTGGGCAAGTTGCTCTTGCAAAGGGTAGTACTTCCCTGAGACTGGGCTTATTATTTGTGTATCTAGTGGGCTTATAGCTTGTGCATGAATAAAATTTCTACTTATTTTCTTGTATTTTCTTGTGATTTTATACTCAAAAAGGCAAAACCATTTAGTTTCACTTCAGGAGATGGAACCTCTGCTTCCTGGTAGTAGTTAAAAGGTATTCTTTAATTTTGTGAGACATCAATAATTATGAATAAGTAGTATAAATAAGTTCTTGTCCTAGAGAATGTGCTAGTCAATGGTAAGATTAAACATTTTAAGCCATTAATTGACTATTTTGATGATACAGCTCTTTAGAATGTTGATATATAACCCATGATGTCAGATGATTGATTTCTGTGTAACATGCACTCACAATGACAAAGTGTAATGTTAGATAGGTTTGAAAAACCATTATGTTAATATAATGAGAAACAGAGAGGAGAAAGGATATTTCAGAGCCCATTTAAGATGTTAAAGTAGTATACAGTTAGGTGCTGTATCTCTGCAATGCAGTGACCAGAATCTTGGTCAGATTCAGATCTAGCTCTATGTTAATGAACTTTGTTGTTGGGGTTTTTTGGTGGTGTTTGGGTTTTGTTTGTTTGTTTGTTTGTTTGTTTGTTTTTGGTTTTTGTTTGTTTGTCTTGTTTTTGTTTTTGTTTTTTACTTTTCTCAATAGACATTATCAATTCGGGTGCTGAGATATACAGACACTTAGAAAATTCATGGTGGGTATTATTAGTTGCATGATCTCCACACTATGTTGCAAAGCTTCAAAAATAAGGTACATGCTGTTTGTGCAAGCAAGTAGCCATATTGAAAAAGCAAAATAAATAATAATAATAAAGCAACCGAAAAACTAACAACTCCAAATATTTAATTTGTAGTATTTACTTCTCCTGTTTTATTTTCACGCAGAAAAGCAAGATAGTGGGGCTTTAATATACTAAGATTCCACCTCATGTAAGCTAAAAACTGCAGTTGGTCCTCTGCTAACTAATATTCATATAAAGAGCACTATAGACTCTCACACAAATTATTTTAGTAGGATTACTACCATCCTAGGTTTTCAAACAATATACCACTGTGAATCATGTAGAACCATTGTGTACTTTTACAAAACCCTGTGCCAGTGACATATAATCAAAGCTGTGTTCAGCAGTAAAACTAGGTTCTTTAGACCATACAACATATTGAATAACAATAAAAAATCAATTAGATAAATTTTGTAACAAAATACACAATACAACAATACCATTTCCTTTTTTGACACATATAAGTATAGTAAGAATAGCAAAGCTTTCCATAGTCTCTGAAAAATATCCTTTCGGAAAGCAAATTCTCACAGATGTAATGAATCTGTGATTGATGAACTTTTTATGAATTCTACTATCACAAGTAAAACATATTTACCATTATCTTTTTTTTCTGTAACCATTAAGGTGGCCTAAAACACAGTAAATATTGTTTATAACAAGAAACAGACAAAAATAAAACCACCAATACCTTCCTCCAATCAAAAAATGATACTTTAACCTGCGTAAGTGGTGTGAAATTTTGTGTTTCCAGCTTTCAACAGTTCCAACTAGAGCCCAAAAAAATAACACAAAAACTCCTCTCAAAACACCATAAATAAAGCTAGTGGCTGTTATGTGCTTGTAACTTTGCTTGCCAGAAAATGTTTTTTAGAGAAGCCTAGTAGAGGACAACCTACCATTAATAGAATTTATGGGTTAAGAGATAATCTGATAGTGTAATTCTGATTCTTTTTGAGGGAAGATGATCTACTCTGGGTAACAGTGGAGCTTAGGCAAATGAATTACTAGGGCAAATGAAATGTGGTTGTGCAGCAGATTTACTCTGTCTGGATGCCAGATGCCTACCAAAGCTGCTCAATCATTCCTCTTGGGTGGACTACGGAAGAGAAAATAAAAAAGTAAAGGCTCAGGGGTCAAGATAAAGACAGAGAGAGTGACACACACCAACTACTACTACTTATAGGATAAATAAAATTGAACAGAATTGGCTTTATTGCCAACCAAATCAGAGTAGGATAATGAAAAATTAAACAAAAACCTAAACATGTCTAACCCCCAGGTTCCCAGGCTTAACTTTGCTCTCTACCTCCTCCCCTCTCCAGTGGCATAGGGAGATGGGGAATGGTCATTTGGGTTCATTGCACATCTCTGCTGCCACTTCCTTCTCACACTTTTCTTGTGCTCGAGTGTGGGGTCCCACCAAAGTTCTTCAAGAACTGCTCTGGCATGGATTCCCCATGAGGTCACAAGCTTTGCCAGAAAACCTGCTCCAGTGTGGGTTTCTTTCTCCATGTGGCAATAGTTTCTCCCAGGATCCTGCTCCAGAATAGCATTCACACTTGGTCACAGGTTCCACAGGTGGTCACAGCCTTCTCTCAGGCACACCCACCTGCTACAGCAAGGATCTCTGCGGGCTGCAGGGACAGCCTCACTCACAATGATCTTCACCAGGTGCTGCAAGGGGATCTTCTCTGGCACCTCCTCTCACTCCTTCTGACACCCACCACCAACTTTGATGTCCAAAGGGCTGTTTCTCTTCTGTGACTTCATGCCCCTTTATTTTGGCCAGAATTTCTTCTGCACAGTAACATTTCACCCCTTCTTAAATACCCAGGGATTATCCCAGGGATACTACCAACATTGTTGATGGGCTCTGTCTTGTGCAGTTGTGAGTCCATCCTGGAGCCAAGTGGTACTTGATTTATTGAACCATGTGGGAAGGTTCCAGAAGATACTCATGGAAGCCATCCCTGTGGCTGCCTTCCCATGCTCCCCAAAGCCCTGCCATGCAAAAATAATAATAAAAGGTGTAATGACATCACAAAATTAAATGTAAAATGTATTTTTCAAAATTGTTTTCATAAATAACTTCTGCTAAGGTCACCAAACTCTAGTAAAAATCTTAAAAACCATTGTCTAAATAGCAAAGAGGTGTAAATTGTTTGTGTGGTAAATGTCAGAGAATATATGTAGGTTACATCAATGTGATGTAATAGTGTGTGAGAGAATGATCAGACCAAAAATTGCTCAGTTATTTTGGGCCACTATATAAAATGAATATGTGAATTGCAGCCTTGAATTTTGTAAGTGACTACCAAGGAGGTATTTGTTTTGTTTTTACAGTACCAGCAGACAGGAGAGNGTAAATTGCATTGAACCATCACCATCTGCAGTTAATGAAGGACATTTGGGGCCCTAAGTTTATATCCGAACTCTATTAATTGCAAAATGTTAGGTCTGAAATATGACCTTAACAAAATAATGCCTCTAAAAGTCTGTGTGCTCATACATAAATGCTCATTATAAATGTATTTTGACCTTTACTTTTAAATTTTAATATTTTTCTAATTATAATAGAACTGAGATTTTTTTTTTCTTCACGTTAGAGAACTTTTTATGGCATTCAATGTTTGAGATTCAAATTTGCATTTTATCAGTAGTCTGTCTGGAAATAGAAGCCTTCAAATAACAAACATCCAGAAAAACACAATGACAAAATATCACGATAGTCTCTTCCCACTAGTTTTCCAGCTTTGATTTTTCTAACATGGGAATTCGGGTGTTTAACTGAAAGTTGTATTTCTTATTTGCTGTTGAAATTGACTTTATGAATCTTTACCATCTTTAATGTTTTCAAAGCTTTCAAAGGTTGCGTTATAATAAACACAGTTAATGATCCTTATTGTAAACAGCTGTCTTCCTAGGCATGAACATATTTTTTATAAAGATTAATATCTGAAGGAATATTTTCGGAAAATGGGTAGAGACCCACTTTTCCCCCATGCCCCTTGTCAAATATAGTATTTTTTCCTCATAAAAATGTAGAAATATAAATAATAATAAAAGAACATGCAAGGTTGCTTGGTTTGGTTATTTTTAAATGTCTGATTTTATAAAAACTAAATTAATTAAGAAAATATAGCAGTCTAAGAAAACATCTGCAAATGTTCAGGTCACACTGGAAAGAATGAACTCATCTACCATGTGTGTCAATTTATGACCAAATAATTAAAATAGTAATGACAAGATCTAAAAAATAACATATAACTAAAGACTTCAATGTAATTTCTGGAACCTAATCTCAGGGGAATTATTTGACCTATGTGACCTATTTTTCAATAAGATCTGAATTTTATTGAAAATAAACCACTCCTTATTGCCCAGCAATTACAGAAATGAGAGTGCTTCAGTACCTTTCCTATCATCTTCATTGGCATGCAATTATTTTGCACTTAAGTCACACAAAATATTTTTTTTATGACAGGCAGAGGCACAGATTCACCAAAATTGCTACTCTTTTCCTATATTTTCTTGTGTCAGTCACTTTATTTTTCCATCTTGTATATATGTTTTTCTTGGTTGCCTATGTAGCAAGAGCAAATCACAAATAAGTTTTGAGACACAAAACTGACAGGAAAAGAAATTACCTTTTTATTTGATATGCTAGGCAGAAAGAGTTAAAATGTCATTGAGGAATTGTAAAGGAGATACAATCTTCAAGTACAGAGCAATCCATTTCTGTAATTATTCTGTAAGAGTAGAAAAAAGCCCCTTCCAAAAAGTTGTTAATGTACACATTACACAGCTGTTTATGTACCATTTGAAACCTAAAAAATAGGGGGTTTGGTCAGGATGGGGTGATAGTTCTGGGCTTATGAGGAATCGGTGAAGAACAGAACTCTTACTCAACAGTCAAGACACTCATTAGTGCAAAAACAAGAAAGATGCCTAATATTTTCATACTAGTTGCCTGTTTTATCACCTTTTGAAGTCATTTGGGAAAACAATATGTCTGTTTATGTATTTCTGTGCATGAAAATTTACCACTTAACGGGTGCAGCAGTACCCCTATAGAACCCCAGATTATTATTTTTATATTTTCTGCAAAGCAAAATTTAAAAATGTGAATTTCATTCACATACTAGTTAACATCTTCAATAGGACAATACTCTTTTAGAAGTGTTACACACAAAATTAAATGTTATGAGTGAAAAATCATCAAAAACACCCCATGTTAAACACCCTTGAAATCTGAGGGGCTTTTTCATGCTTTACTTAGGTATAAAAGGTATATTTACATATTAGGGCTCTGTCAGAAATATTAGTAGTAAAATTACAAAGTTTGAAATCATTTACTATCCTTGACAGGTAGTTTTCATTTCATAAAATAAAGAATGATTAATCTTATGTATAATTTCCTTTATAATATATCTCTACAATTTGAGATTCTTAGATTTCTTGAGATTCTGTGAAGATATTTCTTAGTTTGCTGATGAGAATACTTTTCTAGGCCTTGAGTACAGCTATTTGCAAAATAAAATATATTTTTTGGTGCTTTTTCCAGATTTTTGTTTCAGCATTTTTAAAATGCCTACTAAAAATGGGTTCATTGTATTACCACAGTTGTTATTTACTTATGAGAAACAGATTAGATGCAGATGCTTGTATAGAATAAACATGGTTATTCAGGTGATACCATTTTTGTAAATGTCATTTAATTTTATTTACACAGAAAAAGAATGCCTTACATAAGAAGAAATATATTTGACATAACTTTAAAGAAGGCTTACAAAATCTCCATGTTCTCTTATTCTATTGCTATTGTTCATATACAGTGAATTCACTGTTCACTCTATGCTAAGTCCAAGTACAGTATCTGTAAAATAGACAGTGGTTGTTGGAATGCTCAGGTATTTAAGCTTATCTGGGACATTCAAGTGTGCTCAGAAAACCTTTAAAAATGCTATTGAACCCGCATCAGGATTTTCCCATAAAATATATGACTTAGTGTTCCATAACTATGGGCACAATCCTATGATACTGTACTGGTGAAAATTTGCAGCTGAAAATTGATTGATTAAAAATCAGGATACTTCAAGAATTCTTTTGGAAGAATATCTATAGAGGTAATCTACACTTTACATTATTCCCTTCTATTAATATTAGTAGCAAGATCCACATTCAACCCTCCCCGAAAAGTTCTGTATATTTATATCTGTTTTTCTTTTCCTATCCTTTTCTTTTAGAAACACATAATATAAGCCCACAATACTGAAGCTAACTTACCAAAAAGTCACATGCTGGGATAGATGAATTCCAACAGCATGTTGGCTGGGCTTGATAAATGAGCTATGTGTCTCCTCTAGTTTCTGTCATAAGATAATTATTTTGAATTCTTACCTACTTCACAGAAGTGACCTGTTGCAAAACCTATGTATAAGATCAGTAGATATTTTTAGAGAAACATATTTTAAAGCTAGCATTGAACCTATTGGCATGCAAAAAGTTTTTGTGAGAAGAGAGAACAGTAGAAAATCCCTGGAAAACAAGTAATAGATCAAAGTTTTCCTTTCTATCAGTAAATATCACCCCTCTCATTGCTTGCTGAGCACAACCTGTAAAAGTTTGCAATTTTTTTTTTTTTTT
>VXBR01010499.1:212655-294014 GCA_013400215.1 Cisticola juncidis
TTTTTTAGTGGGTGTGTGTTTGGTCTTGTTAACTTTGGGCTTCATTACCTGGAAACTCATGCTAACAATTAAATTCTACATTTCAAAATAGAAAAGAGAATAATTAAAAATATCAAACTTTCATTTTTAGTGCAATTTTTTACACAAAGATCCTTTTGTATTTTTTAAAGGGAGGAGGATATTATCTAATTAAAAACTAGGCTGTAGTATTCTGCCTAATTATCATCCGTAGATCAGTATTTAAAGTAAGTGTAAGAAAACATTCTATATGGATCTCAAATATCTGTCTCTCATGACAGGAAGACTGCTTTCTTTTGTAAACTACAAATGGCAAAAAAGCACAACAGCTTATTTAAAATGCATATTTTTATAACAATAAATTATTTAGGTCTGAAAAAATCCCCAAACATTGTATGCATTTGCATCAAAACAATACCAACTGTATTTTTCATACAGCCATGAAATCCAACTGCTTTGATTTCTCATTCCTAAAAACGTTTTTTCAAATCTTTTTCTTGTTTTTATGTTAAGAGGCAATATGTTTTCTCATTACTTTATATAAAGAAAAGAAAACTCTTGATATGAAGAAAATCACATAGGAATTTTCTGAAAAGTTGGTTGGAACAGCTACAGTGCCGAGCAAAGTATTACAGAATCCCATAATCAATTAGGTTGGAAAAGACCTCTGAGCTCACACCATTGCTGATATAGGCCAGGATGCCACTGGCCTTCTTGGCCACCTGAGTGGATGGTGGATCATGTTCAGCTGCTGTCAGTCAGCATCACCAGGTCCTTTTCCTATGGGCAACTTCCCAGCCACTCTGCCCTCAACTGTAGAGCTGCCTGCGGTGGTGTTGTGTCCAAAATATAGGACTCAGCCCTTGGTTTTATTGAACCACATCCCACTGGTCCTGGTCCATCTCTCTAGCCTCTCCAGGTCCCACTGCAAAAGCTTTCTATCCTGCAGCAGATTGACACTCCAACCCAACTTGGTGTTGTCCGCAAATCTGCTGGTTGTATCCCCTCACCCAAATCATGAATTAAACAGATCTAGACCCAACACTGATCCCTGGCAGACACCACTAGTGACAGGTTGCCCACTGGATGCAGCAATGTTCACCTCCACTCTCTGGTCCTGCCATGCAGCCAGTTCCTAACCCAGCACAGAGTGCTCCTGTGCAAGCCGTGGGCTGCCAACTTTTCCAGGAGTGTGCTGAGGCAGACAGTGTCAAAGGCCTTACTGAAGTCCAGGCAGACACATCCACAACCTTTACTCCATCTACCACATGGGTCATCTGGTCATAAAAGGAGATCAGATTGTTCAGGCAGGTAAAACCAGCTGGGTCTGATACCTTGGTGGTACTGTGAGTGTCATGTGGTTACACTGAAGACAGCAAGGTCAGGCTTATAGTCCTGCAGTCCCTGGACTCTTTCCACCCCCGTGGATGGTCATCACATTGACCACTTTTCTATCATCTGGGACCTCCTTAGTTAGCCAGGATGATAATGGAGAGCAGTTTAGCAAGCTCTTCTGCCAGCTTCATCACTCTAGGATGGATCCCTTCCAGTGCCATAGACTTGTGAGCATTTAAGTGGCTCAGCAGTCACTAACAGCTTCTGGATTACAGGAGATCTGTTCTGCTCCCTGTCCCTGTCTACCAGTTCAGGATGCCAGTTGTCCTGAGGATAACTGGTTTTACTACTGAAGGCTGAGGCAAAGAATTGTTAAGTACGTCTGCTTTTTCCATTGGGGACTAGATTCCTCTTTATGTCCAGTAAAGCATGGAGGATTTCCCTACGCCTCCTTTTGCTGTTAATATATTTATGAAAACACTTTCTATTATCCTTTATAGAAATGGCTGGATTAGGTTCTAACTGAGTTTTCCCCTGATTTTCTTTCTGCATGACCTAATGACATTCTTAAACACTTTCTGAGCTGCCTGCCTCTTTTTCCAAAAGTGATGGAATAACCTATGTTCCGTAAAAGATCAGGGTTCAGACGGGCTTGTCTTTTACCTGCCAGTTCATGTTTCAGTACATAGGGATGACCTGTTACTGCTTCAAGACTTCTTGAAGACCTCCAGCCATCCTGGGCCTCTGTTTCTCAAGGGAATTTCCAAATCAATATCCTGGATAGGGCAAAGTCTGCCCTCTGGAAGTTCAGGGTAGAGGTTTTGTTGACGTCTGTCCTTATTTCACTGACTCTGACTTCCTGATTGCTGTGTCCAAGGTAAACTCTGACAACCACATCCCCACCAGCCTTTCTCTGTAAACTGCAGGTCTAGCAGGGCCTCACTGCAGATAGGCTCTTATCAGCTGTGTCAGGAAGTTATATTCCATGCATTTTAGGAAACTTCTTAGACTGCCTCCTCTCTTCTGTGTTGAGTTACCGGCAGATATCCATCAGGTTAAAGAACAAGGGCTGAAGAGGGTGAAACACCAGCCAGCTGCTTACAGAATAATTTATCCACATCTTCATCCTGGTTGGGTGGTCTATAGCAGACTTCCAGGAGGATATCTTCCTTGTTAGCCTTCCCCCTGTCTCTTATGCCTAGTTCCTCAACCTTATGCTCACTAGCCTTGAGCACGGTGAGAACACTCCCTTATGTACTGAACCACCCCAATTCTTTTTTCATCCCTGTAACCTCTGAAGAGCTTGTGGCCATCCACTGCAGGACCACAGTCATGTGACTCATCCCATCACATTTCCATGATGGTGACTGCACCATGGCCTTCCTGCACTGCAGTGACCTCTGGCTCCCTCTGTGTGTTATCCTCACTGTGTGCACTAGAGTAAATGCACTTCAGCTGAGCTATCAATTTTGCCCACTAACCGTGCCTTGACACCCACAGGCTTAGCTGTAGCAAGGCTCCTCTCATTCCCTTCCCCCTTCAAACTCAATTGAAAGCCCTCTCAATCAGCCCTGCCAATTCATAGGGTAAGAACCTTTTGCACTTTCTAAACAGGTGAACTCCATCTGTCTCCTGCAGACTTGGTGCCATAGGAACTGCCTCATAATCAAAAAAACTTTCTTTAAGCCACTTACTGATTGTACGGGTTTTTCTATTCCTTTTGGCATTCATCCCTGCTATTAAGGAATCAAGGAAAACATAATCTGTGCTCCTCTCCCTTCAGTCAGACAACTAAGAGCCTTGAAGCCTTTTTTGATTACCCTGGTACTCCCCTTGTCAACTTCATTGCAGCCATCCTGGACAAGCAGCAGGGGATAGAAATCTGTAACTGTTGAACTCTATAGTTCAAAGTAACTTTGAAATCAATAAAAAATGATGCCATGTGTTCTTCTTTGTGTCAAATCACCAGCGAAAGAGCATAATTTAGAGAAAAAACCAGAATCAAATAAGATGAAGATCTCAATACTGTGACAGTGGCTTTATTTCATTGAAACATAAAATCCTGAATTGTGAAAACAAGACTGATTTAGGCTAGTGAAATATGCAATTTCTGTCTTTCTCTTTTCAGCATTTGTGAAAATAATGCAATTTACTGCACATATATCCCATTGTGTTTATTTGTCTTCTCCAGGTTAAAATCTGGATCTTGAATACAAAGTTCCATCATCAAAACCATAACAGTTTCTTTTTATCTGGTAAGAGCAATTAATCAAATCCCTGAACTTTGTTTCCCCTGAGAATCAAGAAAAAAAATACAGTTAAGTTAAAAAATAAGTTAATCTCAACAAAAAATTCACATTTTTCCTTCTGTGAATTTGCAAAATATTTTCAATTAAATTGATATTTAAAAAAAAAATTATCTCCTACTCTTAAGAGTATATATTGTTACTTCTTAGTGGCACAGCATTTTTTATCTTTCACCTTGGAGTTTTGCTGTGCTTCTTTCCCAGATGAATTAGTAAAAGTTATTGTTTTTAAAACAATTTTTGTTCACAAATTGTATAGAAATATAAAATCTTCTCACAAAGTTCACTTGTGTGTCTGTCTTTACAAGATTTTTTTTTTCTTACTGAGTGCCCAGAGAGCACAGTGAAAGCATATGTACATTTACTAATAACTGTAAGTGTTCTCTTATACAAAAAATATATAAGCACCAAGATATGATGAGGAAATTTTGGAAAAGCAAGTAGTTACTTTTGAAAATTGTTTTCCCACAGAAGTTGTTTCCATGTTCTAAATGCTTATTGTTCAAATGAGGTTCAATATTCCTAGAAAGCTGGTAAAACTTCTAAAGATATATGTATAAATAGTTCTATACTTACGACTCGTAGACAAGAAATCATATTTACTAACCCTTGGAATTGTGTTCTTGTGGTCCTATTAACATAGTATGAAAAATGTAGGCTCTTATCTCTAACATAATTGAATTTCTTTTATCAACTGCTCTCAGAAAAGCAGCTTGACCTGCATCTTTACAAAGTCAGTGATTTTTGAACTCAGTGATTCAACAAAGATTATCAAGCAGGAATATGTAATAGTGTTCACCTAGGATTTGCTTTTGGACACTGTTAGTTGGGAAAAAAAGTAGATTAAACATATTTGCATTAAAAAGCTTTTTCAGGCAGGTCAATGTCAAATAACTTCACAGTATGTCCCTACTTCTACTATTCATTCTTCAGCCTGTATTGTTATACAGTTTTAATAATGTAAGGGGAATTTTCATTATTTTTTTTCTCCATAGAGCAAGCTATAAATTATCTGTAGCTACAAAAATAACCAGTCAGGCCTTATTTGTAAAATTATAACTAACTTTATTAAGTAGCAGATTTATTATAAGCAGAGGGAGTTCCACAATCCCAAGAATGGCTGATAAAATGAAGTGATTCTTGTTAGTCAGTTGTTGATTTCTCTTGTAAGAAGTGTTGACATTTCTATAATGAAATGCTGTTAGTGCATATCTGTCAGTTAATGTTACTCCTGAGCTGCATTGTTGAATTTCAGTATGTATTACAGTAAATAAAATTTACTGTGGAAAAGTGTAGAATTAATATCAGTGGAGCAATTTTCTTCTACTTAGAAATAACTGTATTAAAAAAGGATTCTACAGGGAAGAATTTTTTTTCATGTGCTGGTATAGAACTAAATAACCTGTACATGAAGAAGCAACTACAATCAAAGAAACCCAGAGATTTACTGAATTGTTTATAGCAACAGTATGATTAAAGAAAGGTAGTGTTTGATATGGGAAGTTAAATCTATTTAGAGTAAAATGTCAGGACTAATTTAGGACAGCCAACTAAAAATCATACCTTTTTTTCCTACATATTCTGAATATATTTGAACTTAGAAGGTCCACATGAACTGCTTTTTTCCATTAAGACTTTGGTTGTAATTGATATCTCATACATACACTACATATGAATCCTTTTTGCATAGATCATCCACAAAAGTAATAATTAAAACATACATTTAAATTACTAACTTAATTTGAAAAGGGAAGGGAATTTCAATGATAGTACTTATACTACCTTTCTGATGCTAATAGGATGATCTTCATAGTACAGTATATTATGGGGGAAAAAAGAATAACAAAAAGTTGAAAACAGATTGGTCTATTTACACTAACACATAGCTTTCATCCCTTTCCCTTTCTCATATCAATCACAATAGTCAGTTGTTCTTAACAAAAATATCTAAGTATAGAAATTATTTTGTACAGAAATAAAAGGTTTATTTAGCTAATAATGCCCTTGTGATTTTAAAAAGAAAATTTTGCTTACATTTATTTTACTGCAGTAACTATATTTCTTTTTCTAAAAAAGAAGGCATTATCAAAAATCCTTAACAGGAAGAAATCCTCACTCATATTAAAATCAAAACAGCAATGAGAGATTATTCTGCATTTTCTATTAGATAGAACTTTCATAAAATTCATGGCAGTTGCACCAAGACAAGGACTGCTGAATTCACCCCATCCTTACCATATCTCAACAGTGCAGTGAGAACATCATTTAGAACACATTCAGTAGATTTTTCTTTTCGGTGAGTCCAATAATGATTTCCTTGGCTCAGTTCCCCAAAAAGCTAACCACATATCAAGTGCCAGGAATTTGCTGGCCCTGCTCCCAGTTATCAGTTTCAGACATTTGGCTAACCTCCCTGACTAACATGAAGCTTAGACACTGTGCTTTCCCACATGTTCTCATCTGGAATGCAGCCCACACAGATGATGGCAGACTGAGCAACCAAGCATGTTTGTAGGAAACCCTGAAATGCAGCATAGCTCTCTCCAGAGATCCTCTGACAGGGAAGCATGCATAGAAGTATTTCTTCCTTTGTTTAGTAAGTACTCTGCTTCATCCTTGCTTCTTTATTCTTTCAACATGATGTCCTTTCATTGATTTTTTTTCTGTTTTTTAAAACAGAATTTTCCTTGAAAATTTCAGATTTTTATCTTTTATCTTGTCCAGGGAATTTTCTAGTCCTGGCCTACTGAAATACTGTGATTTATTTAAGCAAATATCTAATTAACAAGATGGATTACAGTACCACATGTTGTTTTATATTAGGCACTTTTTTCGACATGGAAACTAAGTTGTAAACTCCAAGACAGGAATCTAGTATGCTGAAGAGTCAGGTCCCTTTACCAGAAAAGATGGCTCTGACATTGCATTAGCTTTTAATCTGCATTAAATAATGTCTTGTTTCCAATGCTGATAGGATAGATTCATTCTAAGCACACTTATTTGGGTATTTAAGGAAAAAAAGGAAGATCAGACCACTTTATATCATTTTTTCATAAATAAAAGATTTGTTCTAACTTTTTTGCCTTCAAAACTACATTTCAATCTGAAGCTATTTTTCCATGGTTTTCAAAATTAGGAAATTGTTTAAATGTAATATTATAAACAGCTTACTTTGAAAACTTTAATTTAAGCCTTACCCTGTATTTGATTTTGGGTTTGCAAATCATTATTTGAAATTCAGTTTCTGAGTACAATCAGGGAAAAACAGTGTCCTGCTTGTGCATCATATTGAGTAGTGCAGTGACACTGAATATCACTATACAAAGCTTGTCTTAATGAGAGGGTAGAGTGAGATTTTAGTTTCTAAATGAGAGCTTATTGTTAGTTATTTCAACTGAATCTTCTTTACCCAAAACAGAACAGCAGTATTATCCAGTCTATTCCAGTCTAATTTGGGAGTTTAGGCACATACTTATTTTCATGATCTCTTGCATGAATGAAAGTTAGGCTGACAACCTTCCAGGAATTATGTCCCAAGTCTCCACTTTACTGGCTGCTGGGCCTTAGTTTCTTTCCCCCATTTCTTTTTTTCTCAGTGAAAGGACCTTGTAAGGCAGCCAAGGATCACCTAAGAATTTTATTGTCTTTTTAGTTCATTTGCAGAATTCAGAAGGGAAACAGAAGTTTAAAAAAGTATTTCCAAATGACCTGTTTTTAACACAAAACACAAACTGTTTTGAAGCACACCATAATTATAACAAAGAAAATGCTTTTAATATAAATAACAATAAATATCCATGGATTACAGTACCTCTCAGTGAAGATGAGATATTCTAATACAAAAAATAAATAATCATGGTCTCAATATACAGGAATTTTCTTTAATCTTTTGTCTTGGTTCTAGATAAGAACTTGCTGACACCTAATTCACTCCAACAAAAAGGCAAAACTAGTGGACTCAACTTTGGTTTGTTGTAGAGTATGATGAGTATGTCAGAGAAGAACAAAATCAGTTCTCAGAATACTCTGTAAATGCAGGGGAATTCCATACTCCTTCCTTAGTTTGCTATTATGAGCTCCCAAAACAGACAACTAGTACAATTTGCATCAAAATTTGTCATTTACAGATCAAGAGAGGCCTAGAACTAAGGCTGTTTGTCATGACAGTGCATTCTGGGAAAGTTCAACAGAATTCCTCAGATAACAAAAAAGGCTGTGGTATACAAATGATATATGAGTATCCTAAACTGGTTCATGATTGCATGACTGGGTGGGATTAAAGCTGCTTTGCCTGAAGTGAAATTTTTCAGCAACATATCTTTCATTCATAATAATGTGAATTAGTGGCAATAAATTGTTTCCCTGCAGAGACTGACCAGCATACAATGCTACAATTACTAAATATAATACTAGTTCTCTGAATTTTCTCACCTCTTTCTTTTGATCCTTCTAGCTTATTAATTTGTTGCCTATTCAGGTGGAAAATATCCTTTTATTAACCTAGAAGGTTATTTGCTTTTCCCAGCATTAATTTTTTCTTATAGACCACAAGCATATGGAACAGTAGCACTTCCAAACAAAGTCGAGGAAAAAATTTTGGCTGTTCCTCCTAAGAGAGGAGGAAAGCTGAGACTTTCCTCTTCGAAATTCTGGAGGCTGAAAGGTGCAAAATCAGTTTGTGCTGCCAGAGCTTAACTTTTGTTTGTCCTATTGATTTTATTGTTTGAAGAATGTGTTGTATTGACAGCCCTTATTACTCAGTTTCCTACTTGTTCATGCACCACCTTTGTATATCATCATCAGAGATAAATTTTTCTTGCAGCCTTACCCATGTATCAGCCACTTCAGACTTTCAGACATTTTATCTTTGACTGCCATTTAATAATTTAGCTAAAAATGTTGCTGCGTTGGGAAAAATGCCAATCAAACAATAAATTTACTTCTGTACTTGGACCCTGAAGTCATTTATGGTTTTCTGGATTTTTGACAAAACAATTACTCAGCTACCAACTTATTTCAACTCTGCAGTGCTTTTGACTTGTAGCCTTATATTTGTCTATGCTCAGTCTTTTCCACCCTGTAACCTACACGACACTGGATGATCTTTGAATTCTGCTTTGTTACTTTCACAGAGCACTGAGACAGCAGTTTCTACACTAGAAATTAGTTTATGTACTCTACTATATACAACAACAATACTCTAGTGCTTGTGTACACTAGAGCATATAAACTAGTTTCTATAAAGGCGTAGTAGGGCCACAGATGTCACCTACAGCTCTCAATTTTTTTAGTTAAGACTTAGAAAAGCATGATTTTTTTTAAAAAGTGCATTCAAATAAGTTTTTTTGACAAAAATATCAGGTGGTGGTAATTAACGACTTCATTGATTTTAATACATTGTGTTTCATATCATAGGAGTACCTAATACAGATCTTTATACAGAATCTCAATATGAAATACCCATAACATAGATAACAGAGTAAAAATGAAAACTACTGTTCAAAGTTACTCCCAAGTTATTATTTTGGAAACATTGACAAGAGTCTTAAAATAAACCTAAAACAGTATTTTAAAATCCTATATCAATTTTTACTTTTAAAGGTTTTCAATTAGGCCAATAAAAGTGAAAAAGGAGAAAAAAATTCCTGAAATTATTTAAAATAATAGTTGTTACAAGAGATAGACTTCAAAAACATGAAAAACAATTAAAAAATCCCAAATACCGATTTCAAATATGTTTTCCCATAAACATATATATCTAGCTGTGTGTAATTATTTTTAGATTTTAGATTTGTAATTTAAATTAACTTTTCTAGATGAAAATCATAGATATAATTTTCTGCACTGGGAAACTGAACATGTCAATGAGTTTTTGAAGAATTAGGTTATGGCTGAATGAATAAGCCTAGAAAAACTATGCAGTATTTTTCAAGATGACAGAAGGAGCTATTATTTAAAATACCAGGAATAAGTATTAATAATCCAACCGCATTCATAATTTGCATTCCTTAGTTTTTGTATGTATTCTTCAAGTTTTATAGTCATAATTCCATAAATAAAGTCACTCCTTAAATCTAGCAATGTAACTAGCTAAAGTAACTGAAATTTCAGCTGAAATTTTAACTAACCAAAGTGAAATCAAAAATTACTGGAAATGATTGACAGATGCCATTTTTCATTCGACCTTTCTGTAAGGATCCCGACTGCAGACCCCTTCCTAAAAGTTTACTGAGCTGAGTTAGGGTGTTCAGTGGAATCAGTTAAGGTGCTAAGTGGAATGAATGAAGATATTTAGTCAAAGCTTGCTTCCATCACTGATGAGAAACCAGAAGTTTGGGGTGCTCTCCTTCTCTGGGGAACTCTTTCAGCTAAGTCTGTTTCTGCTGCCCTCAGCTGAGCCATGTAGCAGATCAATACTGTTCCTGTGCCCAGGGTCATACTGCCTCAGTCATGACCTAGTGGACATGTCTCAGTCATGAATCCCTGGACACAGCTTTCAATCCTGCTCTCAACCCTATCTTACCCAGTAGAGTATTTCTGTGTCTGACCCTGACCTGCTGCACCTGTGCTCTGGATTAATGTCATACGATGGTGCTACTCTACAGCCTCACAGTCACCTTTTGCTCCAGGCTGTCTCCCCATAGGGAGCAGCCAGAACTCCTCCCTGACATTGTTCTTCACAGTCTAGGCTAAACATTCATCAAAACTATCTTTATACAGAAGACCCAATGAATTTGCTTTCATACCAGGAATTTAACAGTTCTGTTAGCAAGGTGGTACAATTGCAATTTCTTTGAACTCGCAAGAAACACTTCATTGATTCCTTCAAACTGGTGAAAACAGAAATAATTTTCAGTCCTTCCTGGCCTAATTTGAATAGCCAATAGAAGTTTTTGACATCAAATAACTGAAGTTCAGTAGCTCTTTTCTTAGAAGTAGTTGTGGGGAAAACTAACATATTCTGTCTGTTTGCTGACAGCACTATGTCCCAAATATTGACTAGTTATCTTCAGTTTTTTCATTTTGTTGTTAAATTACTTCTTAAATATGAGCTACTGTTCCTGTGTATTTTGCTACATATTACTATATTTTTTGGAAACTTCTATAATGGTCCTGTCACTACCTAATGTTCTATAGTTAGATTCTGGTTTGTTCCCAATATTTTGTCTCACTTTATTATTTTTTTATTATTATTTTTAGAAGGGACTGTTTATCAAGAGCTGATTGCTTTTTTAGTGACTTGTTTTTGTGAGAATTTTGAGTGCAGTCTCAAATATGTCTCAAAGAATCACTCATTAAATGGAACCTAATCATATCAACCAAAAATAATAAATTGCATTGTAAAACATCCCTTCTCTCATCCTTTTTAGATGCAAGTATTCTGGAATGTGAAAGGGACAATATTATATTTTGAGTTGGAGATAACCTGCAACTGAAAAGAAGTAAATCAGCTGTAAATGAGCAGCATGTTAGTAAACCTGGTCAAAGCATAACGAAGAAAAAATTAAAACATGTGAGACACCTGAAGTAGTTCTCTCATGCCTGTGAGTGACTTGTAGCAGTACTAACTCACAGACAGGACCACACTCTGCTGAGACCAATCTGGTACATTTGTAAACCTAATCAGTTCTTGATCAGAAGTACAATTTTCTGACAAGGGCTACTTGGGCATCAGACACTTGTTAAAGCAAATTAAAACACATGTAGGTTTGGGCAAGGCACATCAGGGTCCTGGGACCCTGCACTGCAAGGTCAGTAGAGAGCCTTACAGTGGCTTACAATTTGACCTTACACCAAACCTGGAGGAAATCATGAATGCTGAACTGCAGTTTCAGCTTGAACTATGTGTCATTATGAAATCTCAAAGGAAAAACGTTCATGCACACGTACTGGTTTCTTAGAAAAACCTGTGTATTGGAAGTAATACTAGTAGTATCAATGATAACAAAACCAACAAGAACAATAATAAGCTGGTAAAGGATATTGATTGTGATCTGTGCACTATTTTCTTATGAAAACTGGAATAAAGGGGATCTTGACAGTTTTCCCATGTGACCTGGTTGACACATGCAGACAATTCCTTGCCTTGTGAAAAATAAAATATTAAAATTGACAGAATTCAAAAGTAGGTGTATTTTGTCAAGACAGAAATGCAAAAGTAAAGCCATTGCTAGCTGAGAGCTGATTAAAAACAGTAAAAAGGGCTAAAAAGATCTGTGTATAGATAGCCTCACTACTGAGGTGAATGAAACTGGAAAAACAGAAAAAGTACCGAAGACTTTTTAAACTTCTGTTGGTTTTTAACTTGAAGAGTGGTAATTTATGTTTGGCTTGTCTGGATCTGGTTTGGTTTAGTTTTGTCCCCTTCCCAGCTCCTCACCCTTCTTTAGACTAATCATTGTGGATTCCAGGATTCTGAAAGGTGTGAGAAAGGTTCTGAAAATGTAACTATTCTGATTAGGTTTAAAAAGTCCTGGCTGACTCTGCTTTCATTCTAATGATACAGCTAACTACGTAGGCATGTTGTAGGATCTGATAACATTTTTATAGGAAAAAGAAGAAGGAAATTGCATGGGAATCTGATTTACAATGAAAATTTGAGCAAATCTTATATTTGTTCAGCATAAATTGCCTTGCGACTAAGACCCTGAGGAAGATTTATTTTTTAGTTTTATGTAGTGAAGCAGATTTGAGTTGTACTTAACAAGCAGAATTGTATTTGAATTGCTTTAGGAAAAAATCAGGTTTGAACTCTCTATTACTTGTAATTTAATGTGTTCAGAAGTGAAACAGTTCAAGAAGATAATGTTCAACACAGAAAGCTGAGTTTTGCATTGTGTAAGATATAGAATTTATAGATTGTGGAAATGCCTGGGGCAAGTGTGCTTTTTAAGCTCTGATATGGTACAGCATAGTCCCAGCTTCTTTGCTGAATATCTGAATTTAGTCATAACAGTGTGTTTACTCTGTGGTTTTTGATTGTGTAAGCAGAAAAAAATTGCAATACGTAAGCATGACCTTCAAGTATATTAAAATTAATACTAAGATTTACACCAATCTTCTATATTAAGTAAAAAGATTTAATTATCTGCTATCTGGATTACTAAGAATATTATGATAGTTGAGAAATGACTGAATTCGTTGAATCAACATTCAGCTTTTTTTATTAATTTAAGTACCACTGTCAAAATAAGGGGGGAGAAATATTGCACTTTTTAAACTGTTAGAGTTATAGTTTCTCCATTTAGTGAAGATATTTGACTTCTCACATTGTTTTTTCTGTATGTTCAAATGCAAATAATACACATTCTGTAATAGCATAGCCATGAAAACTGATAATTAGATTATGCATTGAAAATACTTTTAAAGAATTATATTAGATACAAAACTAGATTCAGTGAAGAATCTTTATAGCTGCCTGCAAGCTTATAAAATCTAATACTATATTATCGGTTGACTAAATTTTATTGTGTCTGAAAAGAGGTCTTATCTCCTTTTTGTTTCCCCATCCACTACTAATATGAATATATATATATTTTTAGATGATTTCTTGGTTTAGTAAACCTATATTAAGGTAGTCAGTCTCAAGAAACTAGATTATTTAGATCTCAAGAAACTAGATTATTTAGACTCCTTATCTTGTACTAATCTCTCATCTTCTAAATCAAACCAATAAAATATCTCAAGACTTTTTGCTTTATGTTCCTAACAAGGAACAGTAGGATCTGGTGGTTTTGGCCATTCATCTCGTCTACTGACTATTCAGTCTGCATCACTGCAAGTTCTTCTCTTGCTATATAAATGGCTTCAATTACTTTTGATCAATTTATTACCAAATGAAACCATAAAGAAGGTTTTGGAAACAGATTATTAAATCTACCATATTAGGAGAACCACAGATTTAAAACTAGCTCTTCCTTCAGGACAGAAGAAACCAAGGCAATGAATGAAAGTTACGATGTCAAAGCTGTTCCTGCATAGTGGGGATTCAGCCAGCACAAGCAAAGGTTGAAATTGGAATGAACCTCAGGATTACATCTAGTCAACAACTTCTGTTAATGAAGGATCACCTAGACTGAGTTTCCAAGATGCATGTCCAGAATGACTTTTGATTTACAAGAATAAGGATCACACAATATTTCTGGGCTTTTTCAGATGGTTGGCTCCCAGAAGGGAAGAAGAGGGTTTTTTGTGTTCAGATAGACCCTCCTGTGTTTCGGTTTCTGCTCATTTCCTCTAGTCTTGCCATTAGAAACCTCTGAAAAGAGCCTGATTTCATCATCTTTGCGCTCTCCCTTCAAATTTGTACATGTTTTGATGGGATCTGCCTTGAATCTTTTCTCTGTCATCCAGGTAATTAATAAAGGTGTTAAATGTGTTAAATGTGATCTATCTTGTGTTCCTATGATCTAACTGTCCATGAAATATCTCAGCATGTTATGTGGGATAGGAAATCTCTAGAGGGCAGGAGTGGTGGGGATTCCCTAAGGCATCAGCGGAGCAGGACATCACCCTGTTGTGTGGGGATAAGGGCAGACTGAGTTCTAGCTATCATATCAGACTGCAGGTGGGTGTCAGGATTGGGCCTGGTGATAGTAGCCAGGATTCAACACAGACCCATGATGATGGGATGACTGAAAAAAACTTCATCAATATTTTATCACTGACAAGGAAGAAAGTATCATTTAATCTGCTGTTCTTTGGTTTAGGAGGAAATTATATTTTCTCTTCCTTTCCAGCATAAGTTTTATATTAAAAGTAAATTACAAAGAACTGTATGCAAAGCAAGTCTAGTTGTCAGTTCCCTGATGATAGAATACATAAAATTTATTTGAACAGGTGTTACTCTAGATTACGTCTTCAATGTAGCTTCTGTGTGGGTAACACATCCACCATTCCCTAGTTCTTGGAAGCAGACAGCAGCTATTCTGACTCCTGATATAAACTACTGTAGCTTTTGGTGGTCTTTGTATGTATTTACAATAGCTAATTTAGATTCACAGATTCATTCACAAAAACAGAGAAAGTAGGATATCTATACTGAACAATGCTAGAAATAAATCAGAGACCTTTATGCCTAAGGTTATTGAATAAATTAGAATCTTTCCAATCATTACTTTTGTTAAAGTAAATGTTTTTCAGAAGGAAGGGTAAAAAAGATGGTTTTAAATTAATAAATTGAAGATCTTTTATTTGGATTTCTGTAATTCTTCTGGAGTTATGACAAAAATAATCAGTGATATGTGAAGGTTAAAAATCAGATCCATCTATGTGTTTTTTGAACATGGATTTATGCCACTCTTTAAAACTGTTTAAATAGCATAACCATTCTTTATCCAGGGATTACAGATGCAGGGTGAAGGATTTCTGAAATCAAATCAGAATGTATTAGTAATCACACCCTTTCTTGATAATGCGTTTCTTTGCTACTGAACAAGCCTTTCCCAATATTTATCAAGCAAAAATAGAGTTAGAGCACACCTAAAACATTTGGCCAGGTTGTGCTAGTACAGACATGTGCTTTACAAACTAAAGACAATGGTAAACAGATTGTGTTGAATTGGTTTGGATGAACAGTAAGTGGATGACAACCAGTATATTCAGAACAGGAAAGTTTGTATTGATTTTATCCTTGCACAATGAACTTGGGCTCTTTCCCTAAAATTCACTAAGGTTACTTGTTAGGATTTTCTTGGCCTCTATTTTCAGGAGCACAGGAGTTGAATTTTACATGGAAGTTTAAACATGATGCATAAGAAATCCCAGAAAGCTCAAACACATTATTTGTTTACAGCCAAATAAACTAAAAAAGGAATTAATTAAGAATTTAGAACTTCTAAAGCCTAAAATATTTCTTTTCAAATCCCAAAACCTCATAAGTATTATTTTTGCCAGTGTCGATTTGCCAACTTGTCTGAGTAAGATTTCGATCAATCCAAAAGTGCAGAGTTTTAGGATCTGCTGGACTTGCCTTGACTCAGGCTGACTTTATCTTGCTTTAACGAATGACTAGAAGCCAAAAAATGATTGCCACACAGTTTGGAGCGGCAGCTCTCTGAATTTCATCAGGTCAAGGTCTGATGCTTTATATCATCCTCATCATCATCATCATCACTCCAATTTTTGAAAATCTGCCAGTTTGATGAGCTGTATCTTCATTTAGATCATAAAACACATATTAAAAAAGTTGATTATCTGAAGTATCTATCTTAAATGTATGCAACCACATTTTAGATAACATTGACTATCAGAACATTTGGATACGTGTAAAAGCTGATTGCTTTTAGGGCTAGACAAAATCATTGTTAAGTAAAAAAGATGTCACAAGGAGACATTGGGGATATTTACTGAGATGAACTTTTTAGTCATCTTACTTGGCTTACAATTACTACATTATTTGCTGTCAGTATCTCTCAGTCTTCTTAAAAAAACCTTCAATTAATTATGTTGCTATAGGAATGCATAAAACATATATGCATCTATGTTATTATTTTACATATATGCATCTGTGTTATTATTCCTCACTTTAAACTCCTTCCTGCTTAGACTTTACATATACCTCAGAAGAACCACATATTCATATACTACACATCACATTTATCTGTTGTTTCTCAAATATGTAGACACAGAAGAAAAAGAGCATGTGTTATAGTTGGAAACACAAAAAAATAGAAAACATGGTCCTCTTTCCAAGCATTCAGCATTGCGTAGGAAATTTAGAGAGATAGTGCATCATGCCCTTTTTAAATTGAAGGTGTAACTTTTATCTTTAAACAGAAAAAAATTCAGCTTTCAAAATTTAATAGCAATTTGAAGTTTAGTAGGCTCTCTCTCTCCCTTATTAAACTGTGTTAGCCAGGGTTTATAGGGTAACGGCTTCTAGAAGAATCAAGGAAACCCTATAAAATACATAACTTTTCTAGTAATCAGACTCTGTGAACTAGATTCCCTGGAGTTTCTTGGTTTTATTGCCTCTATTCCAAACTTGACAACATACAATCGAAGCGCGGTTGTCTCTGTTTTAAGTGGAGAACTGGACCAGAAAAATGAGTCCCATGTTCCCTACCTGCCTAAATTATTCATGATTCTATGGCTTTGTGATAGAAAAGCATTTTTAGGAAGTTTTTTTCTGAGAACTCATCACCAGCTGTCCTTGCCTCATGCCATGGTACTGCATACCAGCATATCAGAAGATAATTTGTTCAATCAATTCCCCCAAATGCACTACTGAATCTTCTATTTCACCTCTGAAATTAACTTACAGGTTCTGGTGGGTTTTTGTGATTGGGGTTTTTTTTTGTTGTTGTTGTTGTTGTTGCTGTTTATTTGGGTTTTTTTTTTTAATTTAATGAACATGATCTTAAAAATCCCATTAGAAAATAAGTGTGATCTAAGTTGGGATTTGGAAGTATGCTGAAACAGTATGTGAAGTTCCTCTTTTTGACTTTCTTTCTCTCTTAGGGAAGTATATATGGTCTCTGCAGCAACATGATCTATTGTATTTTTCACAAATTTCATTGCTTATAAACTCTAATTCTGGCTCTAGGGTAACAGTTTAAAATTAGTGGAGAAATTTCTGGATTTGCTCCTTCTTACCCTGAGAATTATTTATAAGCAGTTTGGTCACCATTATGATTTTAATGATAAGGGTCCATAGTATAACAATGAAGTCAAATTTCATTTTATTTTACTAGCTAGCTGTTTCCAGTCTTTTTTNCTAACTGTTTCCAGTTTTTTTTTTTTTTTTTTTTTTTTGTCATTTTCTTGCCACATGCATTAATTTCTCCATGTCTCCATATTAAGAAAATAGGGCAATTTATTTAGGAAATACCAAACTGTCTCACACATGAATGATGATTATTCACCCGGCCATGAGTTTTAAGGATAGATCTGTTTGCCAGCGATGGAAGACAGAGCTTTCATTCTGAAAATAGAATCAAGCAACCCTTAAAATTCAAGACCTCTGAAGATTAAGTTGTCTAGCTTAATCAGAGAGATGATTGAGGGACGAATGCTACATGAATATATATATGTTCATGCACACTACTGTAATCGAAAGGAGGGAACAGCTGTTTAGCTTTGAAGACAAAATGTTAAAACCAGTTATTGAGACCCAACTTTTAGACATGTACTAGAATTAGAATTAAATGTTCTAGTTGAGATATTTAAATATTATCAGAGTAATGTAACTTTCCATCCTTTGATAACACAACTCTTTCAAAGGTATACTTCACTCCAGAAAATTTTATAACCTCTGTGCATAGTTTTAATAAATATAAGAATGCTTTGGTTCATTTGGACTGTGATATATTCAAATCTCCAATTCCCCATTTCCCTCCTACTACTCCTCCTCAACCTGCTCATCATCATCATCATCTTTCAAGACTACTCGGGAAAACAAAATTTAATGTATTGACAATTTAATGTTCTTTGTACTTGCATCTATACATTAAACCAGTAACAAAATCAAATTTCATGCTTCAAAGCTTTAGCCAGTCATCAGCAAAGTGAAGGAGTACATTGTCTTTATGAGTAATTGGTTAGATATATTATTTCAGCTCTTCCTCTAAAGAATCAGAAGCTATAGCTGCAACTACAGACTGGAAGAAAAGATAGATACAAAGACACTAAAAGTATTTTTAGCTGCTGACATAATCAAGGTCATGCTGATCACCAGATTTTTATTCGAGTAGCAAATTTTCTGTGATAAATGTGATGGGGAGTTTGGGAGATTTCTGTCAACTTTTAAATTTTCTTTACAGCAAAATGGGTAGATGGAGGTCTTGAAATGACATAATGTGGAAATTATTTTTCAGCTTCTAAATTTTATGATCAGAATAAATCACTTCTTGACAAGGAGTGGCAAAACTTAGCTCAGTTTTGTTTGAATTAATCTGTGTATATTTCAGATAATAAAATCCTTTCAATATTTAAAACCTGGAGAAGAAGAACACATATGGCTTCCCTTGATGCCATGACCTACTCAGGGAGAAATGAATACAATCATTACCCCTAAGTACTCTAACAAAAGGAAGTTACCAATTCTGTCAGCACTCAGATCAAAATGCTGACAAGGTCGTGGTTGACCTTGGATTGCTGCCATATCCCCACCCAACCACTCACTCACTTTCCCTCCTTATCAGAACAGGAAGAGAAAATAAGATTTTAAGTTCTTGTCATTTGTTAATGTCTCTACACTATTTACGGGGACAGAATTATACCACAACAGAAAACGACCTGGGGAAAATTAGATAAATAAAATAAACCAACAAAATTCAGATTAATGATTAACCATTTAAGATAAAAATAAACAATAGAAAATATGTACCATAATGGCAAACACTGTAACAGTGAAGTTGAATAAAACAATTACTTTATAGCTCTAGTTAGATTTCCTTGAGGTTCATCGTGTTCTTATCTAAGTAGTTCCCTTTACCTAACATCCTGTATTTATAAAACAGTTCCAACATACCTAATTTCTAAGGACCACAGCCCTTTAGGAACAGACTGCTCCAACATGAGGGCTCCATGGGCTGTAGGTCTTGTGAAAAAATATGCTGCCACTTGGGCTTCTCTTCACACTCTCCTGTGCAGACTTTTCACAACCCACAGCTTCCATTAGGACATGGTTTTCTGTAGTGTGAAGACTTCTGTGGCCTATAGTGTTGACATCTTCCCCAACATAGTCTTCCATGGGCTCCAGGAAGACAATCTGATTCTCCATGGTCTTCATGGGCTACAGAAGAATTCCTCCCTCCCTCCAGTCCCAGGAGCACATCTCCCTCCTTCCTCCCCTGATCTTACTGTTTGTAAGTGGTTTATCTCACATTTTTTCTCATTCCTATCTCACAGCTGCTACATGGTATACGTTGTCCTTTCCAACATATATTATCAGAGAAGCAGAATCATCTTTGTTGATGCATTAAGCTATGTCCTGCAGAGGATCCATCTTGCAGCTGCCCGAACTTTCTCTGTCTCAAGTTCTGAAAGTTCCTACTCTCACAGAAACCACCCCTGCAGCTCTCCTCCCTAGAATCTTGCCACAACAGGCAGAAAATGTTTATAATTAGGACTGTTGCATTATCATGACAAAATATTTAAAAACATAATCAAAATCTCTCTCTATAAACCCACAGCTGATTATGATTTCAAGCAGTTAGTACTACAATTTTGGAACAGGCACAGATGTACAGTCGCAAAGATCAGCTCTCTTAACTTCACAATGCTTTAAAATTGCTCTATGCACAATGCTCTTATTTTTTTCATAGGAAAGCCACTACTTTTCTGGCATAGATCAGAATTGTAGCAACTTCAAGTTCTGAAGTCAGGATCAATGTATTTATTAACACTTTGCTGTCTGTGAAGAGATGTTGGAGATTTGCTGTCTCAGCATCTGCCCTGTATTTTTATAAAGCTTATCTCAAGCATGTCATCCCTTGTAGTATAAGGACTTACAATCTTACCTGCAATATACTGCAGTTGATGAAAATCTTCTTGTTAGGTCAAGAAAGCCTAGAAAATCTGTTTTGAGAGGCCACTGAAATAGGTAATATGACCCAGAATATACAACATTGAGGGCAGCAGAAGACTAATAAGCTCATTCTCTCTTGAAAGCATGATAGGGTAAAACAGGTTCCTTATTAGTCTTTCCACAAGGAGAAACAGGCTATAAAGGTATATGAATTTTTGCTGGTAAATAGAGTTTTTTAAAGGTACAGTGATTAATAATAGAAAGAGGAAATAGGAAGTTCTGTCATGGATTGCAGTGTTTTGTAATGCAAATATCATAAACTGATGTTATGAATAAAAATTCTGAAATTCATGTGACATGTAAAGATAATAGGTTTATGTTTCTGTTCCTTTTTTTTTTTTTTTTTTTGCATGTGTGTGTTAGTGTTTTCAGTTAAAAAGTTATGTGGTACACTTAGAACTATGGTGCTCAAGTATTGGCAGAAATTAAGTGTATTTTAATATTGTTAAGAACTAAAAAGCTTCCATTTGAGAACACACTTATTTTTGTTCCCTTTTTTGCTTGTTTTATTTTGTTCCTAGATTGTATGACTATGTCGGAAATTATTCAATGGAAAATGTTTTGACATCTTTACCTAAAGAGTAAAATTAAGCTCTCAAATACAGAAATATTCCACCACTGGTAAAGCAAAAATAACTATTAAAGGGTATCAGTTTAAGGGATTGAAATTAAGATGTGTGCTCATAAATTTGCCTTGTTAATTTGATGTTTGTATTAATTTGACAACGTTTCCTTGTGTATAATAAAAGATAATAGAAACGTGAACTGTTTCCACATAAATACACTTGCATATCACAAATGGAGGTAAAATATGTGGAATAAATAAAATTTCAGAGTTAGAAAGGCTTATGTAACTGTAAACGGGGATGAGTTATTGAAACATACAGACATATAACATAGGGACATAGAAAAAAGATTTAATTTTTTTAAAGGGAAGTTATCATCATCTTATGTAGCCACCTTTTCTGTCCAAATAAATAAGCAAAGGGTTACTGAACTCTATTATTTATGGAAGCTAAAAGAATGTAATTTCATTTTTATAAATAATTTCCCTTTTAATCTAATTTACACTATTAAGGATAACTTGTGTACTATTTCCCCTTTTTCAGAAATCATGAGCATCACAAAAACATTAGGAATGTTTACTGGTGTATTGTTTCTGTGATATCTGAGACATGACTTCATATTATGTCTTGTGATTTTAAAAAGAAATTTTCAAACCAGGTGTAATACACATGTCCTATGGGGTATCTAGCAAAAGATCTTGAAAAGAGCTTTTGTGCAAGAATCTTTTCATTTCTCTCTACCAACTGATCCAATAAGAGATAGTACTTCTTGTAAGCTTTCCTTCAATATCTAGGTTTTGCCTTTGTGGAGTAGTGTTGTAGGACTGAATCGAATACATTGGAACTAATTGCGGCCAAAAGTGCATATGTAAATGCCAATGCTGAAGCTTAACCTTTTTTATAACACTGTGAACTATATATTATTATCTGGCTATCTCAGTCCATTTCCAGAGAAAATGTAAATGTTTTAGGCCTGTTAGCAGTGAATTTCAGAACACATCATAGAAGAGAGACGCAGTAATTAGCACAGTGCTCCGTTAGTGGCTAGCAGAAATAGCAGACAGCCCAGAGCGCCATGCTTATCTGTTGCTTTCATTCAGGAGCCAAAGTGATGTTTCCTTCTGTTCCCAACTGATAACAAGTGCAAAATACAGGCAAAAATAACTTTGTGCTAAGTGTACCCCTGTTAAAAAAGAGAAAAAGACAACTGCTGGTCTGTTGGCAAGAAGATGGTCATAAGAGAACAAAATTACTGAATATTTACATGTTCTAGGTATAATGAATGTCAGTTTTTCCCACTGTGTTTTTACATATCTTCATGCATAACTCTGTCCCTTCAGATATCTCTGCTGCCATGATGCTACAGCTTGTCCTTCTTCTGCCTGCAAATAGCTGTCATGGAGACTGATACTATAATTTTTTTTGTCCCAGGAACTTAAGTTAGACTGATTTGGCTATGATTTTCAAAACCTTCTTTTCCCCATCTTCTTGTAGATTGATTTATGTTATGTTATGTTAGTTGCTGTTTAGTCAGTTATGACATCTTCATTTCCTTTCAAAGGTGATAGAGAGCAATTCAAAATTAAGAGACCTTTTCTTTAAAATTTTGTTTTGTAAATAATTTTGTCATAAATTTGAAAAATATAGTCCACAATAAGGTGAAGAAGGTTGGAAAAAAAACCCAGTACTTCAAGATCAAAATAAAAATTAAACTTTGCTAATTAGATAACTACATTAAACTACTTTGCTCTGCAGCAATTCTATTTGCTACTGCTAATTTTTCTGACTTTAATTTCTAATAATAATAAATATATATGAATAAATATATATGAATAAATTTTGAATAAACAATTATTTAGATCACTTATTTTTATATTTATGTCGTATCATAAAGTCAAGGAGAAATTCAAATAGTGAAACAGTTTATGCTTCCATTCTTTGTATAACTGTTTTGATGACACCCTAATGAGACAGGCTAAGATAATGTAATAAATGTCTTATTGCACTTGGAAGATAGGGAAGAAAAATAGTAACTGACACTGTATTTCATTCCAGGTGGGAGTAAAAAGCAACTGTTCTCCTCACCCTTTACAACCCAGTTAAGAATTTGACTGACAGAATGTTGGCACCAGCTGTGGCAGAACTGATCAGCCTCAACTCCAAGTAAGTGATGTCTTACACATTTGGAGATTAATTTCAGTCTAAATTTACAAAGCCTGCTGATTTCTAGCAACAAACACAAATTAGAAATACACTTTCTATGGCACTGTGGAGGACTTTGATTTTCCCTACAGCAGAATTCTTAAACAATTCTTTAAATCAGTATGTAACTTCATCTGTTTTTAATGTTATTTTTTGAATTTGATGCCATCGCATTCTGATTCCTGTTCCTTCCCAGACAATTAAAAGCACTATCTGAAAGTAATGACAAATTATTATAAAACAGAAATATAAATATTTTTATATAAATTTAAAAAATAAATATATGAACATGGGAGAAATATTCACTGATCAAAAAATGTAGATAACAAGTAGTCTGTTGATGTGGAAGACAAACTGATGGGAAAAAAACCCAAAACCCTAAGTAAGATTATTTGGGTGCTAATTAACCTTACTTCCTACTGGATTTCTCATGGGAGACAATTGTGGATGAAGGAAAGAGCAAGAAGCCTTGGGGGTCCAAAAATTGTCTCTGAGGGAGGTCCCCATGGTTATCTTTCACGTGTTTAGAGCTAAGGTGACAGCAGTGCTACAGTCACACACCCAGGAATTATGCAAACACATTAAAGTGCACCTCTCATCCTTGTAGTCTGATTCTTAGTATTCAGAGGTACCAGTATCTCAGTTCTACTTAGAGTTTTGTTGTCTTTCCTGATGGACGTTGAAAAATTCCACTTCTCATATAGCTAGAAGAAAATGGTGGAGAAGATAGAGGCAGGATGGTTTTCAGTTTGTCAGATGTGCTTTTCACTCACAATATAATTTCTTGGTGAAAATCTATTTTCATCTTTGAACAACTGCTAAGAAATCTGGATGATACTAGCCTGGGAAAAGAAGAAAAGGATGAAAAAGAGAAAGGGAAGAAGAAAGAAAGAGATGGTAAAGGCAGAGTATCAGTAAAATATGTTCATATATCAGAGACAAAAAAAGGATACTCTACTGTAAAATTGTTGCATGTCTGAAAATATGGTGGTGTCACTGCAAAATAAATCATTAGCTCACATTATTAAAATACTTTATCTATTTAGAGCTATTTGTGTAGACATAATCTAAGAGAAAAGCTAAATTCTTTTCAGTAGCAGAATTTGTCTCGGATCATCAATTGCTTTACTGATTATTAGAAATACTGATAAACTTGAATGTATGTTTGTATTCTTGGTCCACTGCTAGCCAAACCAAGGTAGGTTTTCACTCATACAGAGTATTTTCTACATAGAATAAAAGAAATAGGACTCTTTAAAGGTTTTCAAATGTATTCAATAAAGTGTGTTAATATTTGTTAGTAGCTACTGAATAAAATAAATCCTAGCAAGACCTGACACTAGAAAAAAACCTGAGACTTTAAGAAGGGGAGTTCCTTGTCATTATCTAATTAATGACAAGATGAAGCAACTAATAAGCAACATCCCATATGAGTTAGATATATAAAGATCTAAAGCTGAAGTGGCCAAAAGCCACTCTTGAATAGAATACATAGATACAGAAGGGGAAGATCTCAAGCTAAAGTATAATTACCTTGAAAAAATTGCCTAGGTATCCTGGAGACTGGTAGATATGCATATATATATACTTATATGAAATAGACATAATTTTTCTACTTGCCAACTTATTCCTTTTTGTTAACATTTTTCAATTCTTGTGAATGGAGCTGGGGGTTTTTAGCTTGTTTGTTTGTTTGGGATTTTTTTTTTTGTTTGTGTGTTTGTTTTTGTTTTGTTGTTTGTTTTTTTTTAAATATGTTAAAGGTGAAATATTAGAAACAAATAATTTTCTTCTGTTTTCTGGTAAAAATCAATCATTAGTGATATAAAGAGTAAGAATATTTTAAAAAGTTATTTATCAGATATTTCAGTATTCTAAGGTCGGGCAAAAATCAAAAGTTTATCCAGTTCTCAAGCAGCAAAAAGATTTTACTTTTTACATACATATATAATAAGCAGAAACCATGTGGAAGTATATTAACATTACCTATTTTTTCAATAACATGCAAGGTGAAATTAGCACCAGTACTTCTGTATCATACACTAAACTTTATTGAACATTTCATCCATTCTATTTACTACATGATCCTAAAATTCTGTGTTCCACAAAGTCAAAATATTTCTCAGGTGTGGGAAAAATTTATGGAATTATCAGAGCTGATAAAGTGATGAATAAAAGAAAAACTCACCACTCTGTGAGGAATTTGAATGGTATACACATCCATTTGAGGTCATAGTTATTTATAGCAGATTTATTTTACTTATTTCTAATTTTAAATTTAAATTATTAATTTAGAAATATCACATAATCACATGTGACAGATAAGTAGCATCTTATATTTTAACAGCTGCTCTATGAACTGTATAACAGAAGTGGCTCTAGATCACAGATTCATTATTTAACGAGTTTGGGAAAATCCAGGTCTGTGCAAATCATACCTATCCAATGTGACAGCCTTGATGAGAAGACAGTAGACAGGCAAAGCTGCCTGCCCTTGATTACCCTGACTTCACAAAACCCTATGATGCAGCTTTCATAGTACCTTTGTTACCTACCAGGTAGGTGATATATACACCAGGTAAGCCAGTGTGACAGTGGCCTGGACTGTCTTACTGTTGTGGTCCATAACACAAAGCCTAGCTAGTGACCAGAAAGCTGTACCTTCTGTCCAGGATAAATACCAAGACTAGTAATATTACATTTTCTTCATTAATATCCTCAATGGTGGTGCAGATTTCACTCTCATCATGCTTGCAGAAGATCCAAAATATTCATGAAGAGATCAATATATTAGAAGTTAGGGCTTCTACAAAGGAAAATTATCCTACAGGAGCCCCATGAAAACAGATGTGAAGTGCTGCATCTTGGAAGCAAAAGTGTAGGCTATTGCTGACCACGTGGGGAGGTGCTCCACAGTAATGGCTGTGGAACTTCTGGAGCCACTAGGCTGTCTTCAAGGCAGCAGCAGACCCAGCAAAAGTAGTCTCATATCCTGGAGAGCATTAGCCAGGGTGAAGCCAGCAGATAAGGGAAAGTGATTTTGCACTGCGGTTCATACTGTGAGACGGAATCTGGCAGGCTTTGGGTACTAGAGTGTGAGACAGGCATTGATGTAATGGAGTTAGACCTGACCTGTGTGGTCTGGAGATGGAGATTAAATGCAAGAAAGCCTGGGAGATGTTGACATAGGTATACCCAACATATGTACCTCTTTTTATTTTGGATGTCAAGATAACCTTGAGTCAAAGTATTAAAAATAACAGAAAATAACAGAAGTTTAGGCTTGAATGGGGACATTGTGCCTCCTGTAGCAGACCACAGCTAGAGCATCACTGACACAGTGCCTCAAAGTCCCTCAGCCCAGCCCTGCTCAGTCGCTGGCACAGCGGGGGACACTCTCCAGGAGCAGGGTGATCCAGAGGGTGGCTTGGACACGAAGCTCTGGCACAGAAGGCACACAGACCCACGGTGTGAGGCAGAGGCGAAGGATGAGAGAAGGGTCCTCAGGTTGGAAATACAAGAGGCTTTTATTCCTCAGCAGGAGAGTTAATGAATGCACACACAACGACAACACACCCTGAACACTGACAAACCCAGGCCTTTAAGCAGGGTTGGTCTTACAGGCGAGGACAAGTACACAGCCATTGGGGAAAGGATAGGGGAGGCTACAGGGACCTGACAGACACTACAGTGACCTAGAGGAAGAATTCTGGAGAGGGTACAACTCATAATAACCAATCATCTGTCGAGGAACACAGAATGTTCTAGACTGAGGGGCGAGCACAACAAGGGTAGTGGGAGGCACACTTGCAGGATTGGCATGGAACCACTGGGAACAAGGGGAAGGGCCAGGGGAAACTGACACCTCAGAAGCAACCAGGGAGGAACCGTTGTAAACGGGGACAAGAGAACAAACCACAACAACCCCAAACTCATTTTACATTGGTAAATATATTCAGTACATGCCATTCAGATTGTTCCCAAATATTAACTGGCATGCGGTGGAAGACATTCAGAATTAAGAAAGTGTGATGACTAAGTTGTTTAAGATATTTATATACTCTGGAACACAAAAGTCAGATGAACAATGTGGTAAGTTATATATTTCACAAGTACTTCTAGTGAGCAAAGTACATGAGCTAAGGCAAAAGACTACTTTTGATTAAAAATACAATTCGGGTATATTAATCAATTTAGCTCAACATTTACAATATGATTAACAAAAGATAGAACCTAGAAAAATTAAGGATATAGAGTTTAAGACTATTGCTGATCATATTACAGCAGTTTAAAATACCCTGACACCAGAATACTCAATCTCTTTCTAGGCCATCTTTGTCCCAATGACAAAGTACAAAGCAAGGAAAATATTATTGTATTCATTCTACATTTGGGGACAAGGTCACAGCAAAGTGAGCATTTGACATTAGGAGTCTGCTATTGGGCCAGAAATGGAACCTGTTTATTTTGACCCTTGTTCCAGGGCTTCAGATTTCATCTCTACAAAGGTTAACAGTTTGCATCTGGATAACATTAGGATCAGATTTTCACAAGCTTTTAGTACTCCCACTGGACAAGGTTTTCTGTTCTTTCCACAGAGAACACTTATCTGATTATCAACTGATAGTCCCTGATTTTAATACATGCTGAAGGTCAAGGTTAATGTTTTAGCAGCTGTCCTGTGTGATGACAAAATTTGACAAGGTCTAATTGGTGGTGATTAGTCTCTTAATCTTGTAGTCTGTTATTGTTCCATTTATATGTGTGAAGATAACAGAATTTAGAAACATATTGAACTGACATTTCCCCTAGACATGGGAAAAGAAACTGTTATGTACTGATGACATTTCTCTGGATTGATTTGAGTCCTAAATAAGGGCAAGAAAAAAGCTTATCTTCTGTCTCCTTCCTTTTTAGTGCTTTTAAAAGGCAGGTAGTAAGTAGGGACAACAGTGCTTGTTACCAGTTTTGGAGCATTTGTTTACATAGTATTGACTGCAGGATAATAAGAAGTTCTGTTTACTATTTGTTCATCAGTAAGGAGTTGAAACGTTATATATAGATAGAAGAGGAAACTGATTCCCATTAAATGTCAAGAAAACTCTGTCTCCAGTTCTTCAACTAAGGCCTGCTATAAATTAAAATTAAGGCTTGACAGCATTTTACATAAGTTTAAAAGTATTTTCTGAATAGTAGAATATTTATGTAAATAACATATTCTTAAAAGTCTTTGAAACAAGAACATCTACAAAGATAGAATTTTAAATACTTTTGCATATTTATAAGTGCAGAATTTGCTGATGGTTAATGTACTGTATGTGCAATTCACATACAAAGTACTAAATAAATAAAGCAATCCAAGAGCAGACCAAATAGAGATGGCATGTGAGTATAAGGATAAGAGTATCATTGCATACAGAATCCTAACATCTTCTATTTTCATAATTCCTGTGGAGTGGAATTACTCTTCTCTTTATGCAAATGTGAAATTTAGGTGAGGAAAAAGCAATTATTTACCTCAGTGTAATATAGGAAATACATGGAAGTCCAGGAAGATACTTTTCCAGATCCTATGTCAGATCCTAAGATCCTATGTTAGAAATGAAGCTACCCTAATAACAGAGCTATCAGTAATATAGAAAAAAAAAAAGAAAAAGAGGCAATTTTTTTTTAGTTTTAAGTCAGGTAATATACTCAACTGAGATCTGCAATGTGGTGTACTTGTTGATATGTAATATGAATTTGGGCAGATACTATCAGTTCATACTAAGTTAATTTCAGTAGAGCTTTGTGCAGACATTCAAGCTGACTATTTTCATACAAAGTTATTTGCCTTGAGTTGAACACTAAAGCTGCAGCTAAAACTCTTCAGTTATATCCTAGGTGAAGCTTGGATAAAATATCATGTTACATCCTTTTTTTTAAAAAAAGTATACAGCTTTTATTCAAGATAAACTATTGCTTCTGTCACTAGAAATCAGAGTAATCATTCACAAGGTCACAGTTTGCTTCAATTTCTAGCAAAGATTGCCACATTTTGCAATGTAATTTGCCTCTGCAAATATCCATAGAAATTTCTTAGAAGTTTCTATCTGCATGGAAGATACCCCAATATCACACAGCTCCTACATGTGACTATGTAGTCTTTTTGCCTGTATGCTAAGGTGACAAAATGTTATTAAGAGTTAAAAGGTAACACTTTTATATGTAAAAAAAAAATTAATATAACTGAAGTATTAAATGTCTAAATAAAATACTATTACTGCTCCAGATATTATTATTATTATGCAGAAGGAAAGCAAGGAAATTTGCTGATAACACCAAACTGAGAAGTGGAGTTGACTCTTGAGCAACAAGAGCCCTTTGCAGAGGGATCTGGATAGGTTGGAGCAGTTCTGCGTCCCATAATTTAAGAGGATTTTAAGATGTTTGAATATATCCAGAGGAGAGCAACAAAGGTGATGAAAAAGCTGGAAAACATGGCCTGTGAAGAATGGCTAAGCACTTTGGGCTTGACCAGTTTGGAGGAAAAGAGGCTGAGGGGTGACCTCATTTCTCTCTGCAGATTCCTGAGAGGTGGAGATGAAGGTGCTGACTCTTTTCTCTGGGATCCAGCGATAAGACAAGTGTGGATAGTTCAAAATTGTGACAGGGGAATTTCATACTGGACATTAGGAAGCAGTTTTTTTCCTGAACGCTAGTCAAAGCCTGTAAAGTTTTCCTAGAATAGTGGTCAATGTTGTATCAGTGTTTAAGATGAGTTTGGACTATGCCCTTAGCAACAGACTTCAACTTTGGATCAGCCTGGAAGTGAAGTAGCCTGGAAGCTGAGCAGTTGGAGTGCATAATTTTAGATCCCTTCAAACTAAAGTGTTCTATTCTGTTCTATTCTGCTCTAGAGAATAAAAAAAAAAAAAAAGATACATTATTAGAGGATATCTCCATGATCATCATAGAATTACAAAACACCAGATTAGATGGGGACTGCAAAGACTCATCTGGTCCAAACTTTATTGTCTAAAGAGCATGGTCAAGATTGAGTAACAGCCTGTCCATCTGAATTTTAAGTGTCCAACACTTGTGGAATCTGTAATTTCCCTGGATATTATTTAGAAGTCTGGTTGTTTCGAGAAACTTTACTCTTGCATATAATTAGATTGTCCCTAGAAGTAACTTCTACATGTTTCCCCTCACCTTTTCCAAATGACTCCTTCTAAAAAGGGAGTCTCCAACTTCTTCGCAGTCACTTTTTAAATTTTCCTGGGTGGAGGTTGCCAGGGCCCATCAACTTGTAGGGGTGAAGTTGCTGTAAAATTTACACACCACTCTTCTTTCATTGAAGGTGGGTTTCTGTTCATTTCAGCATGGACTTTTGCTCCCAGGGTCAAGCACCAGTGCTGGTGCAGACAGAGGTACTGAGAACCTCTCCCTTTTCAGCATTTTTGGTGACTGACTTACCTCTCCTGTTTAACAGACAGTATTTTCTTTCTGTTTCTGCTTGTCATTGAACAATTTCTTGCCGTTTTTGGCATCTCTGGTCAATACCAATTTTAGCCGAGCTTTTGCTTTTGTAACTGCATTTCTGCATACCTGGGAAATTCTCTTGTGTTTCCCAGTGGGTCTTCACCTGTTTTGACATTTTTGGTATGCTACTCTCTTGATTATGATTAGATTCAAAAGCTTGTAACTAAGCCAAGTGGATCTCTTGCTCTGACTACTTCCCTTATCTTTAGAGGGGATTAACTGAGTTTTTCTCCCAGAAGTGTATTCTTGAAAAACTCTCAGCATTCACAAGCTCCTTTTTCCTCCAGGGAAGCTTCCACAGAATACCTTCCAGCTGTGTTCTGAGCTTTTTTACAAGTTTGCTCTTCTAAAATCTTTGTCTTAGTATCAGTCTTGTGTGCTCCACTCAGTCCCAAGCTTCACAATATTGTGGTCACTGCAGCTAAGGGTATGACTAATCAAGAAAATTGCATAGCAAGTTTTCTTGGTTTGCGAGCAACAAGTCGAGCTGTGCCTCATTCCTTTTTGATACATCTACATCTAACATGTCTTCTACCCATTCCAGGAGCTTGCTGGATTTTACTTGAGCTGCTGTATTCTTCCCACAAATGTCTGGGTTCTTAAAGTGTCCCATAGGAATCAAGTTCTGTTGTTGCAAAGCTTGATTAAGTTCTTTATAACTGTTGATTCTCCAGCACCGTCTGAACCAATTTTTTGTCATTTACTCCCTTTGTTCCTCTACACTCCATTATGCACCCCACTTCCAAAGCCTCTATCTTCACCCCTCTCAAGCAAATCATTATGAAAACCCCACAGATGTTACATACATACTTTACATGTTTGTTATTAAGCTCTATTTAAAATGATGGTTATACACCAAAAAAAACACCAAAACCAACCCAAACAGCCTCCTCCCACATACACATACAAAAAGAGAAAAATCCCAAAGCAATCAATCAACCAAAAAACTTCAAAAACCTCAACAAACCAAAACCTCCAACTAAAACAAATCAGAAAAAGGCAGGCCAGGAGAAAAGATTATATATAAAACAAATTTAAGCACAACTTCAGGCAGCTGAAGGCTGAAGGCTGTTTCAGACAAAATGAGACTCATGAACTTAATTTATGAAAGTTTGCAAAATAATACCTGTGCTCTTCTACTGGCAATAATGCAGTTTTTATTTGCTGCAGTGAGCATTGTTCAATCCGTAAGTACTTGTCCTAGTATTAAAACTGATATATTGTCATTATAAGAAAGAAATCACCTTCTCTCTGTTGCCAGTGTTATCCATCTGATTTGTGGATACTGCAGAACAGGACTTAATAAAAAAATCTATCATAAAACTTTAGATATTCATTAAATAAGCATTATCTCTAAACTTAGTTGCTTACCTGTGAGACTTATAAATGTCAGAATTGACACAAATACCAAAATTCACTCATTTAATGCGTTTTTTAATGTTTTACTTTGACAAAATATCCACCGATACTATGAAAAGGACACCTTCCCTTATCTCTGAAAATCTCTGGTTTTTATTAGGTTTTCTATTTTGCATATTCTCTTCTGTAACTTTTCTGTAATGTGTCTTACTCAAAGTCAGAAGTACATGTTTCGATATAAATAGTTATTAGTTTATTTCCTCTCAGTGTAAGAGCCGTCACAAAAATTGTGTTTTTTTCACCTAAATATGTTGGACTAAAATACATCTAATTGTAGTAAAACAGTTGGATTTTCTAGAACAGAAAATAGGAGGAAACATTCTTATCTCTATATCTCATCTTGCTCCTTAACTCAAACCCTAAAACAAATAGATAACAAAATCTAAAAGTGACATCCTCTGAAAGCTGTTAGGTTTCTTATTTTTCCTTTCTCATATTTATTTTTATTTTCATATGTGAATATATTGTCCATAGCAATACACCTTCTGACTGAATTATTTCTAAAGAAATGTCTGGTTCCTTCACTCGGGAATATTTGCAGTAACTCAAAGGAAAGAAATTCTGAATTAACTGTTACCATTGCAAATCAAACATACAAGCGGACATTTTACAAAAACAAACCCCTCAAGATTTTTTCTGTGGTCATTCTGAATGTCACAAACCACTGTAGCTTGTCAATATACATCTTCTTTTTTTTTTTTTTTTAATGCAGTTTAAAGCTAGCTTACTGTTCTCTGTAAATCATTAACATTCAAGTATTGTCAGTCAGCTTGTCAAGCAGCCTGCATGCACACAAACACATCACTGCTTATTACAGCAAAAATCATGTTGAAAACTTTCCAGCTTCAAAGCATATTCTAAGGTAAGTAAATATAACACCTGATCCATGCATCTCAACATGCTTAGTGAGTTTGTGAAAAATTCAGCAGTATTCCAAGGCGGCAGCTAATGCATCTGGTTTTTTTTCATCTTGTCTTTGGGGTCCCTTCTGAAATGTGTGTGAAACTTGTACCAGACCTGGTGTGTTTCAGGTTTCCCCATGAAACTCAGCCCTTGAAGTGCAGATCACTGCCATGTTGACCTATTCTCTCATCACTGAAAGAGCACATGCAAACTGAACTTTCAGTTTGCAGTGGACCGCAATACAAGTCTTTGACAGATACACAGTTTTTAACTCAGAATGCCAAATGTGGGTTCTCACATTCAGCAAAGACTGAGGAGTGATGATTACATAATAGATTCAGAGATTACATCTCCATTCACACACACATTTTGGCTTCACTGTCTGTAACCAACTCTTCAGACTGAAATTACAGTTTTTTTCTCTCTTCACTCCAGCTACTCTTCTCTGCTCCTCAGGGAGCATGTGTGAAGGACACATGGCTTGAAACCACAATACATGTGAACTCAGCTTAGACTCTATGTGGTTTCCCAACTGTAAAAAAGTAGAGGTAGTGTATGTCTGTCTCCTGTCTGACCAGAAAGGTTGTACAATGTTAGCTGGAAAGATAGCAGATATTAAACCAAAATAATTGATAAAATAATTAAGAAGATTTTCTGATTTTATGTACTTGTTACTTTAAATGCAAATTCCTTTTTCAGTAGGGAACACCTGGAAAAAATTATGCTTCCATTAAAACAGCTGAACACAGAAGAGATGCTGTCCTCACTAAATGTAACTAATGAGCAGGAAATTCTCCAACTTGTATTTTCTTTGAAGTGTTTAAGGTCTCTTGTAGAGAGCAGGAGAGCCAGCAGGGACAGAACACTGGCCCTCTTCCCATCCTAATGGACCGCTGGATCATGATGGACAGATTTCCAGCAGTAGTATGACATTTCTGGAAGATTTGTGTATGACAGATGGGATACCACCTGCTGATAAATCGAATGGGCTATATTAACATTACTGCAAAAAGGAAACTCTGAAACATGAGTAAATTAAGGGTGTCACATCTTTTGCTCCTAATACGTCAGGAAATATCAAGATTTAGGAAGAGGTGAAACACAGAGGACAGCTGACCCCTTTGAAACTTATTACAAAGTTTTAAATATTTAGCATGTAAAGAATATTGGAAGTATGTATAGATTATTAAACTGGACAAAGGTCTCTAAGGACAGATTGATCATAGCTGTCACTATTAAACCAAATATGGATAGACCTGTCTCTGTTACCTTCATGGAAAAGTAGCTTCTTCACTAGAATTGCAGTTGTGTAACTACCTTTTTCAACTGTCATGCAGGAGAATTTCCATGCCTTTTAACTTGTCATTTGAATGCATCCAGTGTAGAGTTTCAAGCAAAAAATTAAATCCATCTTAACCAAACTTTAGCCATCTGATTTTTGAATGTCTGTAGAGGAATTACGAGCACTTTGAATTTACCTTTTTCTATTATTGTAGATTATTTTTAAGTGTGTGTATTTGTTTGAAAGCAAAACCAGTGAGACTTCAAGTCAGAAATACAATGTAACAGAGAAAGAAGAAACAAACAACAGAAAAGGTAAAAATAAAATAAAATAAATGTAATAGTACAAAGGACCACTGACAGAGCCAGAATGCAAACCTGACAGCCTGTTGGTCAGGGTTTTGGAAACAGTACTATATAAGTCCTCCCAGAGAAACAGACTGTTGGAGTAGGGATGATCCTCAAGAAAGAGGCCAGTCATCCTCTGGGAATCCAGTGGAAACAGGTTCCCTTGGTGTTTAGGATTGCTGGTTTTAGCTCAGTGGAAAGGCTTTGGCTCCTCCCTCTGGGTGGAGCATCTCCCAATGGAATGAGGTGCTGTTATCAGTCATGTGAGAGGCCTTAATGGCCCCTTCACAGGTGATGTCCCTCGGAGGAGGATGGGTGGAGGAAGAGATAAGAAGGCCCTGCCTTATCTGGTGTTACCAGGTGTCCCATTAACAGAGGGTATCCACCTTCTTTCCACCCCTAGAGTTACAAGAGATAAAGAACAATATCTCCCAACTGGTTTCAACAAATGACAATAGAATAGACATCTTTGGTTACTTTTTTCAACCCAAGACAGTGTATTCATACAGGAAGGCTCCATCAGAATGATTGTAGAAGGCCAGCCTACACATATACTTAGATTATGTAAAGCATAGTTTTAAGTAATAAGAATTTCTACCTTTTTTTGTATGACCACTCTTTTGTTTAAATAAAGGTAAAAAAACCCCACAAACATTCTTTTAAATGAGGAAAAACAATAGGGATGAACTAGCAGCAGCAGGTAATCTTAAAACTGAAGGCAGAATAAATTTGAGCCCCTATGGAAGAAACCAAAAAAAAAATCTAAAACTGTGATGTAAAAGTAATAAAGAAGACAGGCAAATAGGAAGATAGGCCTTTTGGCAAAGAGGTAGTTTACAATTTAAATTTTGTATTTTCTAGAAAATAAGTATTCTAAAATAATCCTAGAACTACATGGCAAACTACCTCTTATTCTCCATTTTGTATTCAATAGGGAAAATTTGCTCACTACTGAGTAGTGCTATGCCAGGTTTTGCCCGTATTACTCATAATGAATGCATCCCTCCTGTGGAAGGATTTTCACTGGAGACAGTGTGACTTGTTATAGAATAAAGAACTTGTCAGCTCAGAAGGGTTGTGCAAATTCTTTTCTTTCATATTTGGAAAAGTATTGTATTTCTCTAAGGCTCCCTGCCCATGGAAGATGGGACAAGTAGCTGACCCATTAAAGAGTAAAAAGAAGTACTTTGTTTTAAGAATGAAGTCCTGCCTGTTGCAGGGTTTCAAGGACTGTAGCTATAAACAGTCTCATGTTTCACATTACTCAAAGTTATGGTAATGAAAAAATCTTTCCTTTTTTTTTTTTGCTCTGCCCTTTTTTCATGGTAAATTTGTACTAAAAATTGAAATCTGTTTCAGAAGACATTGACATCAATCTCAAGCTTGTAGTATCACTTGTAGTGCAAAGATCGTAAGTCCTCTGTTTTGCTTTGTATTATTTACTTATTTTTCAATTTCTCTAAATAATTAAGATGTGTGAAAATTATAGTCACATAAGCAATAGTTCACAAACTGCTAACTAATTCATTGATTACTGCTGCTTTGAAATATGACTATGATTTCTGCTGACACGTCTAAGTAAGATGATTTACAGGCAACACTTTCCCAATTAACATTATAATGTACAACTTTATTTAAAAATCATATTACTATGTAAAGCATATTAAGTAGGCAATAGAATTCCTATCGCTAAAGCCCAGATATTTATGTTATAGAAATTCACAGTTATTTAAATATTTATAAAATGAGAGTTGAGAGAAGCATTTTGAAAAGCAGTTAATAATGAGGAGACATCAAGGGAGCCATCATTATAACAGCAAAATGCTGTGCAATTCCAATAACTTCCCTGGTGGAGAAGCAGGCCATCAAATTTAATTAAAAGCAGTCAAAAATAAACTGAAAAATTAAACTGCAAAAGCCTATCCTTTGCCAGCAGCTGAAGGCAAAGAGAAAGAGAAGGGGGAACCTTGAAAGAAGCAATGAATTGATAAGCCTTTCTGCCTGCAACTTGTAATTTGTCCTGTCAGATTTTAGTATCAGTAAAACTAGATTAATAGAACAACCACTGACTCTCTATCTTCAGTCCTATGCCCAATTCTTTGCTTATTGGTTTTGATGGTAAATGAAAGTCTGAGAGGGTCAAAATTTAAATTAATTTCCTTGTTTGCTGATTTCTTTTAAATAATTCTCGTACATAGTAATTCTTTCTTTAAAATAATTCATGTACATTAGTCAGACACAGGCAAAATAAGAACAATATAGAGACATAGATAAACATTTCTATTGAATGTGATTTCTGGGTCTTCCAGAGAGGTTTCGTATCTTTTTGTCCAACAAAGGTAGTTATCATCTGGAAAAGTAGTTATCATCTACCACTAGAGGCTCCCATGGGGACATGAAAGATAAGGAGAATCATTTGTAATGTACTAAGACTAGCAAATTTATTGCTGCTTTATATGCTCAGATTAATGTGGATATATTCAAACTGTACCACAAGGACAGAACCAATTTACTTTAGATCATTTTATTTTTTATAATAATAATGTTTTAATGAAGCTAAATCTTCCCTGCTGTGACCTTATTATGTTTTTCAACATCAGTGGGAAATAGATTATGTTGAATTGTAACTGAGCTCATGAAACAGCAGGAATTTTAAGGAAGAAGATAAATTATATTTTAGTGGTCAATACGGAATCAGGAGAGGCAAAAGCCAAGTAGATTCTGAGGAAAAAAGTATATGATTTTCATGCCAATAAACATTATACACTAAAATTTTTATAGGAGTTATGATGACATAGTTGCTTCCTAAGATGGAAATTTCTATTCTATAGATATTTTAGGAGGATTGACATTATCATATAAAATAAAGCAAAATAAATAGGAAGTGCGAGCTTGAAAGACTGCATAAAATTGATAACAATATGACTGATTATTAATTTAGTCTTTGCTAATAAATCAACTCCTGTGAAATTAAAAAAAGTGGCCTAAGTTAAGAATTGTAAAATTTATTGCATGCCATTCAATTTTCAGTTATCAGAATTTGTAAGGTAAATAATAGTTAATTCAAAATAGGAGTTAAACTTTTCTCTTGTTTTAATTTCTCTCTTTCATCACAGAAAACCTTGTGCTCTTGAGTTCATGAGTAACCAAACTTTCAAGAAAGGTTTGCTTACAATCCGCTAGATCTTGAAAAGATGCTCTTATGATCATTCACTCTTACTGAAATTCCTAGTTATTTTTGATGTCGTATTCAGTTTTAGATACCCTTTACAATAAAATAATGTTAAAAAACACTCCAAAAGACATGAAAAGAGAGTTCACTACCCTCACTTATATAAAAAACTCATTTTATGCATTATGTAGGAAGATTTTCTTGGGTGTCATGCAAAGGAATAAGTTTAATATTCATATATAAGACTTCATTGTATCTCTGATATGCTTGGGTCTGCATATTGTTAATGCATATTAATTATAATTCATTAAACTTATTGTGCATGATTCATAGTCAGTCAGAAAATACTTACAGGCACATGGTAGATTCTAAACAATTTCTGGATAGAAATAATGACTTGATTTTTAAGCTTTGGAGGGATTCTTTGCACTGAGGCTAGGATACCCCAGCACAGTGTCAGACAGACATGGAGACATTTATGATTGCTCTAGTGTGGTCAGATGGTATAACAGTCACAAGTCTTGGAAATAAATACAGGAAACATGATAAATTCAGTCAGTCTGAATGGCATTGTTCACTTGAGGTACTCAGACTGAAGAAATATCCAGGATGGTGTTAGAACTGAATCAGAAGCAAATATGTGCCAAGGTTGGTCAGTAATATTTGCTTTCCCACTGCCCCCCCCTCGGAAACAAGTCTGAGGATATAACTGCCTCGTATATCAGCCATCTAGATCAGCACCCCTGAATTCTAAAGAAAGAAGTAAAATGGGTACACAGTATGTCAGTCATCAGTATTTTCACATTTATTCTTAAAGAAGAGTTCATCTTTACTTGCCCTTACGAGGACAGGTGGAGAAATTCTCTTATGACTCAGGGAAGCAACTACAACTGTGTCTGTTCAATTTCTAGAAGGTTATCAGGAATTGGTTTGAGAGGAATGACTGGTGCATATATTTTTCAAATGATTGTAAGGTCCCTGTTCCTGTCACAAGTCATTTATTTCCATGAACATATAGCCAGGCTGTCACCCTGAGATGTAGTCACATTCAACCTGGAAAACAAAAGACAGACTCTCAAAATATCTCACCTCTTTAGAGAGTGGAATCCTAAATATAAACTTGCTATCCTTTGGCCTAGCTAGATGTTTGCGATCCAGAAAATGCCTTTTCTCCTGGAGCAAGATAAGAAATGAAAGGATAAAAAGGGATTATATATACCATTCTGCTGTAAACAAAGACTCCATTTTTTTCCCAGATGTGTTGCCAGTTTCAAAAAAAAAAAGTTTCACCTTCGTCCCTAGTCAAACTAAGCCTTAAATACTTTCAAATTAAAGTCTTAAAATAGTTTTGAAATGAAATCTAAATAAAACAGAAGAATACAGTGCTTACATTTGAACAACAATTCATTATGGAAAATATTACTATTCAATGCCTGTGTGAAAATTGTACTTGTTAAATTAATTTCAATTTTGCATACATACCTTGGTTTTGTTTCTTCAAAGAAAATGGTTACCTATGTAAATTAAGTTAACAGGAGGGAAAGTCAGGTTAAAAATAGCGGAGTTCTGCTTCTGGATAACACACCTCTTTTGTAAGCTGGAAGTCTTTCGGGTTTGGTTTGTTTCTCCTTCTTTTCATTCTTAAATCAGAGAATTTACTAAGCATAAATTTAAAATCAAGATTAGCTTTATCCCACAACTCTCTGTAGTGTAAATCTGTGCTCAGAACTGCATAAAATCAATCAAATGTAAATACAAATTATAGAGGACATAACTATATAACCCAGCTTTATATCAGTGGGGTGCTGACTCTAACACAATTAAATTGATTAATAGGTGCTACTCTTTAATCAAAACAGGTTTTAAGTACTTTACCAATCAGTGCAATTTTTTTTCTTTCTTTGATCTTGTGCTTGATCATAGGAACTTCTTCAGTTGTATCTCATAGTTAACTAAGTTCAGGTCAGCTTTTTCCATGTGATTTAATTAAAAGATATGACCATTTCTAAAATTTATCATATTAATGGGCTTTTTGTAATAATATCCAATTGATTTTTTTTACAACTAAATATATAAGTGTCACAAAAAATTGTACTCCAGTATTTCCAAATAAATTTTAAAGGTCCAGGGAAGAAACAGGCCTTTTAAAACCACTTATTTACATACTTTAAAGCCTAGTTCAGTAATGTAACCATAAGAATGCAAACTGATAGAAATTTTTCCCTTGTTACATTAAAATACTAAAAATATTTGTAACTTAGAAAGAAAAAACTGACTGTCAACAAATTTGCAAGGACAGTAGTGCCTGACAGTTTTGAATGATGAGCAAATTGATTCTAAGCAGGCTTTTTTGACTTCACAAATACTAACTAATCCTTGCCTTTCCCTTGATAAGAAATGTTTGACACATCAATTAACATATAAATAAAAAAATCATGTTGAGGATTTTTCCTTTCATGTTACTATTTCCTTCTGTAAATGTTTAGCTATTACCAAGCTTTATATATGAAAAATTGTTCCATTTGTATTGAGATAGTTCTAAAAACTGTCATTCAACCTGTACCTTTGCATTCCAGTTTAAAGGCTAGCTATATTATGAATAATTTGCATTTGTTTATGGTTTTATTACCTTTGTCCACCACATTGAAAATACATTGCTGAAGCCTTAGGTTTTTATGTGGTCATTTGTCTTCTCCCTCTCTTTACACACATTATTATTAAAGCTCTTAGCAAGCATCCAGTGATTTTCTTTTCTGTGTTACAATAATCAGTGTGTGATAGTTCAATAAAAATGACTTGGTGCATGACCAAAAAAACCATACATATGCACAGAAAAGGATGCATTCCAACGTCTACTTAGGTTATTAAAAAAAATATCTGCAATTATATTATGATATGATATTAATATCCTAATAAATAATGAAACATACACTTTAAAATATGTTTTTAAAAGGACTTCACATGGAAAAAGTAATTTTTTTCTGTATAATACTGTTAAAAAAATAAATTGCTGTAGTTTTTAAACACATTTCTGTGTAACTGAAATCTGATTGCCTCATTTTCTATATAGTCAGTAAATACAACACAGAAGTCTCAGAAAAGACATAAAAGAAATACTTGTCTGGATGTTTGCTTGTAGGGTTGTTTTTAATCACAACTTCAACAATCAATAAAATCATTATTGTGGCTGCATAATTTTCTCATGATGGAAATAAACAATTTCCTAATTTATACTATTAACAAAATATATAAACATCAAGAAAAAGAACATTCACAAATATTATTCAAGTTAACTTCCGTTATGATTTTAGGTGGTATTTTTGGAGGGAAAAATAGAAAATATCAATATTTGCTTTTATTATTGTAATAAAATGTGTACCTGGCAGGAAATTTCAGCTATTATGGATCTTGCAGAAAAATCAGTGCTTTGTCAATTTATGTGTGTTTTGTTGTACTGGCTAATATTTTCAGATCGTGAATTTTCTCCATTTATGGAAGAGTATCCAATATTATTTGTTATGCTATTTGTTATCTGCAGTCTCAGAGTAAATATTAATATCGTATTACATATGCAGGCTTGCTGTTCTGCGTTCTCGGAGACTTTGTTCCTACTTCAAAACAGTAAAAGGTATTGAGGTGTTCCCACATCAACGGTAGTGAGAAGAGGTGATTTTCAGTTTAGGAACAGTGGACAAGAAGAAATTAATCTCCAGCTGTGAGCAATAGGTTCTTGAAAGTACTTCTTTCCAAGTACTTTTCGATTTTGACTGCTATGGTTCCTCAGCAGGCTTGTTTGAAGTGCCTGAAGGACAGACATTAAAATCGAGGAAAAACCCTTGACCTGCCATTTTCTCCTCGGTCTTGAAATGTTCTCGTAAACAAGAATTTCTTATCAAAATGGTTTAAATATTTTCTGTTGTTACAGTTACTCAAAATCTTCAGACTCTTCATTTGAAGGATTTGGTAAATCAATACTAGATATAAGATTAATCCAATTTAAAAACATTTTAATAATTTAGGACCAATTAAACTGTAGATGCATTGGTAGGAGGAGAAAAACTAAGTAGAATATTAATTCTTGAATGAATCAAAATACTGTTAACAAATAATGATGAGAAAGCATAATTGTTTGGTATTTTTGTCCTCCTAAAAGTCCACTGCAGGGATTGCTGTATAAGATGAGTCAGAATTCAGGGTGCAGTGGGTAGGAAACAGTTGGAGTCTACTTGAAAAAAATAAGCTTTCTCAAATATTTGACATATTTATGCATTCATTAGCACTTATCTGTGAGAACATGCAGAGAACAGACCAGGTTCCAGAAGACTGAAAAATGCTTATATGCTGAATATATTTTCAGGCTTTCAGAAGAAGCAGCTGAAGAATTATAGACATGCAACAATGACTTCAGTTTTTCAGAAAAACACGGGGACAGATAAAAAAATAAATTGTATTTGCACATAAGGAAAAAAGTAGAAGAGAAATAGGCAATTTGAATTTATTTTAGCCGTATCATATCAAAACAATTTCATTTCCTTCTAGAGCAGGGTAACAAAACTTACAGGAAGAAAATACATATGTCAGTATGATTACCCAGCTAAGACTGTTATCATTGTGTTGTATGATGTTTCCACAAGTCAGGTTGGGAAGCATGGAGATCCAATTGGAAGTTTTGCAAGAAAGATAAATATCTATTTGGGTAACCTTACTAAAAGAATAGCTATTATCGGCTTACAGTCAGGAGAGATATAAAAGTGGTATTCCCTGTAAGGTTGCCATAGATTAAACAATCTTACACAGTTAACAAAAAAAGTAAAAGAAAAATATGTTCTTACATGGTTTATGTGTTTATGGATACAGTAGCAAATATTGAATTTAGCCTATATATTTAAAACATCACATTTATATAGAGAGAGTTCTCAAAACACATGGGGAGGAATAACTGTCTGCATAGATGAAGTCCTGAAGAGCATAGAAGAACATAAGCTCTGGAAACTCACCTTTAGGAAAATGGTGAGGTCTGTGCAAAGCCTAGAAAAATACATGAAGAAGATCAGAACTCCAGAAAAGTCTGGAAAACTTACATAACAGGGTGACCCTTAAGAACAGGGTGAAACGCCTGGAGATGTATTATCTGAGGGAGAGGGTTGTTTAGGAACAGAAAACACTCTCCAAAACTTCAGGTAGCCTGCTTTTTCCATCCACAGTGGCTAAAAGATGTAATAAGATTACATGTGAGATTTCTGTTCGACTGTAAATACTTTAATGAGTATATACTGGGCAGGTTGTAGAATCTTCGTAACTAAAGACCTGTGGAAAACAAAACAAAACAAAACAAAACAAAACAAAACAAAACAAAACAAAACAAAACAAAACACCAAAAAAAAAAAAACCCACAAAAAAACCCAACAAACCACAAAAGAAGCTTGGAGTAGTTTCCTAGGGCAAGGAACATCCTAAAGATTCAGATCCAGATTTGTTTTCTCTTATTGGTCCTATAACTTGCAATGAACTATCCTGTGTTGATAATTTCAGATGGATAGTTGAGTAGTCTTTGCTCTTTTTTTTTTTTTTTTTTTTCCCACAATTTTAACTGATAGAACAATTACATGATACTATAATGATATCAAACAGCAAGTTTTTCAAATAATTCAAGGTTATCTTAACTGATTGGACAAATAGTTTTTTGGTTTTGCATGGGACTATAAGATTGTCATTTACATGCCATTATATTTACATACATAATATATATAAAAGATAATACATTTTGAGTGAGTGGGTCATGAAATTTATTTAATTTAATGCTAGACTACCTTCTGTAGCAGTTGTCATTTATTAATATAATAATATACCAACTCTAAATGAATGTGCATATATTTGTAGGGTGAAAAAATCTTTACAATATTTGAATGCAAACTTGGAAAGAGTACTTATCCTTCAAAACTGCAAACTCGTTCTTAAAATCCATTAATCAGCATGTTAGCCATCCATAACAGAGTTTTATGAAAAACACCATGCTAACCACACATTTGACAGACATGCTTCTTCAGGTAGAAATCTGCCTCCCTTTTTTAATTTATAATGAGCAAAGTGCGTGCATCAGCAATCAAAGACTGCTAAAGTCTGTAGAAGAAGCTGAACTCTGCATTTGGGTCTGTGTTAATGTTTGAAAGAAAGCTAAAAAGGAAAATTATTGGTTCCAGGATTTTTGTTATAAAAAAATTCTGTCAGAACAGGCCTTAGTCTTTGATTGAGGGCAGCATTTTGTTGACTGTGTAATTTACAGGACAGAAACTTACCTGAGATGGTTTCTTGATTCCTGTTATGGAGAAGGGACTACCGGTTGACATACAAAAGTTATTTTCAATTTCTTCGGCAATTTCTCTGTTCCTTAAGTGGAAAAAAAAATTGTATTGTGTTTCTTTAGGATTACAAAGCAACTGTGATATTTTTTGACATTTGTCAATCTAGAAGTAAACAAAATAGCAAAAGGTTAGTATCTTGTTAATGACCACCAATTAGGCACTATATACAATATCTTCTGAAAAATTTTCTTGCTTATAAGTTGGTGTATCTTGGCAATCAGTGTGCAATAATTTCTAGGCTAATTTGATTTGCTATTAGTCCTCTCTCTTATTATATGGATAGTAACAACATCAATTGCATATTCCATCTCACAACTGTTCCTGAAACAGATCCTAGTTTCTGAAGTAGAAGGTAGCCAAATTTTCAAAAAGTGACTTGTATGAAATTCTTGTCTTTCAGCACGCACCTATACCATCTGGATAACAATTTGAATGAGAGCGTTCCTGTTTTATATATATACATATGAAGTAGGTAATACAGGCAGAAGTGCCAGTGTAAGTACAGAGGTGGAAGGAAATGGTAAAGCATTTGGCATGTTTTGAAGTACTGGTGTGAAAACCTCATATGATTTGTACATACTGTAAGAGAGAGACACAAGAATCAGTTCTAGGAAAATAAGTTTTGAGATTTTCAGGGAAAAAAATCAAGGACAATAAGCTTTATATGTAGGTACTTTTGCAAATATTGAATGTTTTAAAGTTTAACTTTACACTTTAGAAATGTACCTTAAAGAACAGAAGGAATAAATTTAAACTGAATCACTTTCAATGGCACCAAAATTGTAAAGAAAACCAGAATCTTGATTTTAACCTGGCATAGTTTTCATATGCACTGTTTTCGGTTTCAATTTCATTGTTTTAATTTAAGGAAGAATATTCTTTAATTAATGCCTGCTAAATATGTTCTATTTTTGACAAGTCTGTCCTCTTCAGCCCTTCTGAAATAATTAGTGAAAAAAACTTGATATATTCAATACAAGATAGATGACTGCAGTTTTATTGATTCTATAATCTAGTCTGTATGTTAACAATCAAACACTTCACTGAATCTGTGCCTAGCTGAATAATGTGTCTTGAGTTTTTGAAGTTCAGGGTACTGAAGGTCTTAAAGAAGTTTTGACTGTCTGGTGGCAGGGAGAGAGCAAAGTTGAAAATAAGCTGTATGTCTAGAGGCCAAAGCATGGTACATTTGCTGTTTAGAGCATAGGCAACAACAAAATTTCTTATTTTGTCATGTGGGGGAACTGTCTACAAGACATTAGTCTCTGAAAGCAAGCATACACAGAAAAATTAAACAGACTTAAATGATGGGTTTTTTCAAATTAATTTGGGAACTATATGTCTTCAAAGTTTCAATGTGTTTTGAAGAAAAAAAATAAGAGATTTGAACTTGAGGTATGTTTAATACTGAACTATAATTCACTTGAATAAAGTCGGAACACATCCATATGATACAGGCTCAGTTAATCTTTCCTCATATTTGTACTATTTTTTCACGTACACTACTGTGAGATGTCACTGTTAGAGTGGAACCTTTTGCTTTCATTATTCATGCATTTCAGGCCACATTGTTGATTTAGTATTTCTTTTCTACTTATTTTGTAACAGTTCAGTCATTAAATATAGAAGCAGATATATTGAGCTGATAGAAATATTTTGCTTATTATTGCTTAGGGAAAATCAAAAAGGAAAAGCTCAACTAGGCTGAATTCACAGTTACTGAATGCTATAAACTGAATACACAGATTAAACTGATCTAGATATTTATACAAAAAAAATTATACATTCTCCTTTTTTGTTTTGTTTTGTTTTATTTTGTTTTTTTATGTTTTGTTTTTTGTATTTTGGTAAAGCAAGTTCAGAAAGTTGGGTTGGGTTTTGCGGTTTTGTTTGTTTGTTTGTTTGTTTGTGGGTTTTTGTGGGTTTTTGGGGGGTTTTTTTGGTATTTTTGTAAAAATAGCCTAGTATGCAAACCATTGGAAAATACTTGAAAATTGCTATTCATACAGAAATCATTTTGATAACCATGCTTGCAGTTATGTTTCTGCCTCTAAGTCAGTTAATGTATGCTTTAATTGCTCCATGATTTATGTTCAGGTTTCTTTTAAAATTTTTATTAATTTAGTTTTCAAATTCATAAGCAATTTTCCTTCAGTGTAGCTGTGTTGGATTCCCTGTGTTGGATTCTGCTTCTGGAATTTGTAGTGCAATTTTGTATTCCATTCCCGCATTGAATTGTGTTAATAAGATGTTTTTAACTGTGTTAAATGATGGGCAGCATTAACTACGTTAAAAAATTAAACTAAAAAATTGATTTAGAATGAGTGAAAGTGAAAGAGAAAAGGAAGTCATAATACTTAAATTTATTTCTATTCACTTATGAATAAAATGTGTGCATTTTTCATTCCTCTACTTTTAATACTTCTTCCAGACCATCATGGTGATGCCTTAAAATCCCATCACCACTTAATATGAAAATAAGAGCTACCCACCAAAGTAAAAACAGAAAAACGGAAAAACCCAAACCTAAGGCATCAGTGGCTAGAACAGAAGTTCTGACAATGATTTATCTGCAGGACTACATGGCTTTTTCCAGAACCAAAGTAGGGGGGAACAAGTATTGCCAGGGAAGGCTCGGGAAACAGGGGTAGAGCCAGGGAGATTGACAGCTCAGGGATAACTGGGGAGGAACCGTTGTAACTGGGGGAGAAATGGGACAAACCATTCTGATCAAAAACCAAACTACAACAGTCTCCATCACTAGAAAGCTAATGGAATTTAGGTATCAAGATATTTTTAAAGTCTTTATAACAAATACATTGTTAGGCACCAGCACACTTTTTGCAGTGTCAGTCCACTGTATCCCTTGCTTTTTGAAAAAGAAACTTGACTGCATATGCCTAGTGAATTTTTGTTTTTTCCATACATTAGACTGTAGTTAATAGTATGCTGACACCCATTCTTAAAGGCTTGAATGCTTAGGACTAATATTGATGATTTTTGTCATAGCATGTTTCTGCTTGAATTTTATTATCTAAAATGTATATCCCTGATTTTTCTTCTATGCTGTTTTGTTTTGTTTTGTTTTGTTTTGTTTTGTTTTGTTTTGTTTTGTTTGTTTGTTTTAAATTTCCGCCAAAAATGTGAAGCCATACATCCTTCTATCTCATTCATAATAGTTTGGTATTTTTTCCCTAAATACAAACCTAGTATGATCAATTATAGTCAAAGATTTTAAAGAATTATGAGTTATTGTTGGACATAATGTTTTCGTTTAGCTTTGCATATGACACTATGATTTACCATATTAATACATATATCTTACAGTGCTACAGATTTTTTGAGCACTGGAAATCACAACAAAAATTTTTTTTTTTGTGTAGAATATTCCTGTAATCTTAAAAAAAAATTCAGCAGCCATCTCACATTACATAGCATGATATGACCAAGATCTCTGCATCATAAAAGGCTACAGGGCCCAGCTTTAGTTGTATGAAAAATGGATTTGTGGACTGTCATGGTCTCATTATTAAAGTTATTAGAAGTGGCTCTTCCCATATTAAGGTGCAAACAAGACCATATGCCAAAGTCAATAGTATGGGTTTTATTTGTTAGCACATACGAGAAAAAAGAGAGAGAAATGAAGAAATAAATAGAAAATAGGCTAAGGGGACAAAAAGAGAATGACAGAGACAGAATAAAGAAAATATCACCATCCGTGCATCCCAAAAATATTCTGTTGATCCTCTGCAGCTGGTCTTGGTGATGACAGTCCCCATAAAATGCAAAGAATCCAGTGGGATAAAATACCATATTTTATGGTATGTTTCCTACCCTGGTTCAGGCTAGGTAGGAAAACCCCCTGGGGGCAGATTTGCCATGGTCTCATACGATAGACTCCGGGTTAGTTGCATCCTGCTGTCCTGTGGTGCCTCAGGAAGACTGTGGGGGCACGTTGGGGTCCTCTGATGGATTAAGGCACCTCCTCAGCTGCCTCTCACATGAATGCCCCATGAACGTGGCTTTCCCAGGGTTGGGGGATCCACAGCCAGTTCCTGTTAGGGAGGATGGGTTCACTGCCCCTGAGCAAAGGTACAACACACAAAAACTTCCTCCCCCCACCTCTTGGGACAGAGATCTATGCAAACGTTCTCCTAGCAAATGGATCTGTGGGCTACAGCCACTCCCATCCCAAAGCAGTGATTCTTAGCACAGCTGCTGGCTTTGGCTTGTATTCTATTCCTTGTTTACTTGTTTACTTCTCTCCGGGCCTGAGATGATTGAAGGAAGGGTTTCCCTTTATCTAATCTCAGGAGTTGGACTTTCAGTCCAAAGTTCCCGTCAGGCATTCTTTAGGCAGTGCTGGGCTTTGATGGCTCCTTCATACAGTGTAGCTATAATGAGAAAAACTTTATATCAATGTTTGAGACGTGAACTCTTTCAGTGTTTGACACTGACTCAAACAAAAATGTCTGCTTTTAACTATAATGTTATATCTAGCCTACATTTATGTGGTTTTCTAATGCTGAGTTGCAGAACAATGTGATAAAGTGTATTTATCATGTAACTTTCCCCTAAACTAAAATTTAGGAATTATATCAACCTTCCAAATTTCAGAACAGTTTTGAGTAATCACTATTTCTCTTTGTTTTAAGAAGGGAAAAATGTGGTAAATTAAGCTGAGGACAGGTTTTGTCCCATAGTCTTTGATGGACAAGATGAATGTTCAATCTCTTACAATCTTTAAAAAGTTTTAAATCTTAGGAATCTTCTTGGAGACATTTCTGTGTACTGCATGAGTAGTCAAACATTTAGAAATAAAAAGATTGCAGGGAGGTATCAATTCTAGATTTTAAAATTATAGAAAAGGTAAGTAAATGCTATCTTTTTTGAGAAACTCAATAGTTGTGTTAACAAGAGAATTTTATTGTACTTTCAAATGTAAGAAATCCATATGAAAGCAAAATATTAGCAACTTTACATAATTTCTTAACCATGATTCCATTAAACATGTAGGAAAATATGTTATTATTTTTATTACCCACTTGTGTTAGGACCGCAATGGGAGAGCCCAAGTGTAAGATCATAGTTACATTTTCTTAAGTACAGAACTAAAACACAGTAATAAGTAGACCACACTGAAAGAATATTAATTTGAAATTAAACTTGTAGATAATATATTGGACAAAATGCTTAGTACTGGGAATATGAGCCAAATAAAGACAAACTTAAAAAGATAAGTTTAGTAAATGACTTGGTAAATAAATAAATTAGGCTGTGTGTTCAGTTTATGGCTTCCAGATCATTAAACCCTGAAATGTGATAATTGCAAGGTTTTTGAAATCTGAATCTGTTTAATAATGATCTAACTCAACTGTGATTTCAGGTCATTTTTTTCTCCTGTTATTTAGTGTCTTAAAATAGCTAAAAGTATGAAGGATTCTACAGAAATATGTTTGGAATAATCCTCCCTTTCCAGTTTGTTAGCAGATGTCCTAGTATGTGATGACATAGGTGGATCACTGAGCATAGGTGCAGCTACATAACTACATCCTATGACTAAAGGAGATCTGGAAAGAGAAGCAATTTTTCAAATTACTAAGACACTAAGCTTGATAAATATATTTAAGTAGAGCACTCTCTTTTATAGACTGCACATTTTTTTTATTAAAGTGGTGGAGAGACAACATAGATTTAAACAAATATCAAAATAAAAACTTGATTATGAATGGGAAGGCTGTGTAGAACTCAATACTTTGAGCACCTGTTAGTCAACATGGAATACTCAAAATACAATGCATTTTTTGCTAGGTTAAAAAAGAAACATTGCTTTATATTTGTTTAAGGTTTTTACCAAAAATTTATTATAATGCTTGGCCTATGTGCTTATTTTTCCTTCATTAAGGTGAGCTGAAAAGTGATTTGACAATATACAAAATTACTATTTTTCCAAATGTATGACAGTCAGAAAAGTTGCTAGATAGGTACAACCATCAAGAGAAAACACTTTTGTCCCTCTACCTTTAGAGAACCAAAATGAAACCTGGCACAGACTGTAACCAGTTCCTAATTTTTGTAATGGTTACAAATTAGTGTAGTTTCAATTAAAGTTAATTGTTATTCTAATTAAATCACATGAATCTTTACTGCATGTATCTCTCCTTTTTTAGTTCTTTTAAAGATGCATTTACTGCTAGTGGATGGAGAGCTTCAGCCCTTTAGGTGATAATCATTCATAGATTTCAAGTGCACATGGCAGCATTTTAAGTGAAATCGTAGAATTTCATCATATTGCCAGATTTATGAAAATAATCATGTTTTATTTTAAACCAGTACTTTCTCTTAGAAAATGAAAGTCAGAGTATTTCAGAACAGAACACATTTGGGAAGTCTGATAGATAAGTAAGCTTCTTGTTAGATACAGAACAACCTAAATCTGGCAGATGGTAAATAAAGGTTATGCAGTGTCTTGCAGAATCAAAGCTCTTCAAAGAGCATATTTTGTCAGTGTGATAGCTGTTAGATATGTATCAGAAAACACCAGTGTGAATGACCAAGTTAGTCTCTAATAGAGTCCAAGCTTTTAGTAGGCATAGGCAAAGATACTGGGAAAAGAATATTATCAACACAAAACATAGAGAATGATTAGGTTATTTATATTCTGATAATTTGTGCATATATTAAAAAAATGTCTTCCATTAATGTCTGTTCAGTTCTACTGAAAACAAAATTTTAATCTAACTAAATATTTGGATTTATTCTAGAGATTGCAGTTAGTTTGTCAGATCAGACCACAGTGTTACCTAGTTAACAGCACCTAGTTAACACAGCACCTAGTTAAATTATCAGTTAAGTTTATGATTACTAAGAAAACAAGTAGCTATAGCAACACATAGGACAGCACTTGGAATAAGCTTTTTCCAGTGGCTCCAGTCACATGTAAATAGGCAAAGGCAAATCAAACATCGTCCTTTATTTCAAAGTAACTACAGACAGAATGAAAATACTGTTATGCAATTTAAATACCTGATTGTTTATCTGATTATCGTATTTCATGGGATTCTGTTCCAACACTGTCCTTTGTATAAAAACTGAGAGAGGATAATCAAAGTAATTTCTATATAAACTAATGAGAAAATAAATACATTACATCATTCAAGGTAAAAACAAGATATCTGAAGGAATTATGATAGACATCTACATAAATGCATGGAGGATGGAAAGAGTGAATAAAGTACAATGAATTTTTACTTCTATTCTTTTTTTTAAGAATGGGTTTCTTTTTAAAAAAATGCACTAAATTGGGAAGTCATTGCACATGATATGGATTCTGAAATTGTAAATGCATCCAAGCAGCTTTAGGCAATATTAATAAAGAGACTGAAGTCAGTCCTACAATTTTTAACACATGATAGTAGGAAAAGGAGAATTAACACTTAAAATTGCCAGACAGAGTTCAGCATTCCATACAATCAAATGTGGCACTCTCAGCAGAGACATAAGATGTGTCCAGAGTCTTCTGGAAAGCAAGAAATTTCTAAGGTCTGGACATAAGCTTTTATATGATAGTAGGTGTTAGAGCCACTTCTTGTTTCTGAATCTATTTTCCCTACTTTTATATGGCGAAAAGGTATTATTTATATAATATTAATATAGCAAGTGAAACAAATTAGACACCTTTCAAAAGGATTCAAACAACCCAGAAATAGGGAAAGGAAATGACAATCTGATCGGGGTAGTGTCACTTCAAAATTTTTCTGTGGAACAGTCTGGATTGAGAGTCCAAGATCTTTCAGAATCTCATGTGGAAATCAACCCAAAAAGTTCTCAGAGAGAGAGAAAGAGGGTCCATTTAGGCAATAATGGAGTGACTTTTCAACATAGAGATAGAGGATATCCTACTTCAAGCAACCAATGGATATTGTTAATTTCTATTTTTCACCTAATACCATCCAATATTTTCTGGACTATCAGAGCAATTTTATTTTTCCAGAGTGTTTTCTGCCTTGTCAGACACCAAGTTGCCGTTACAATCCTTTGATTTTGTACTTACTGATGGTATCTCAGGATATTTCCAGTTTCTGTGTACCCTGGATGAAGTTCAGAGAGGACAGTTACAATTTTTGACTTCTGGTACATAGGTCTAGCCCTCAAGCTTTCTAGTTCAGCCTAGCCCTTCTGTGTTTGTCCTTTTTGGAAGACAATTTCTTCTGTTCAGTAATTTTTCCCTTCTAATCAGGCTGGCTTTATAGTTGCTCATGTCAACACATGAAGATGAATTAATCTTTATGTTTGAGTTACAGAAACAGTTTGAAGAGACCCACAAGGGTCATCGAGTCCAACTCCTAAGTGAATATCCCACAGAGGGATTTAACCTCCAGCTTTGGTGGGATTTGCAAGAAGATCAGATGCATTATGTTGAGCCTTCCCTGGAAGTTACACTCATATTGGATGTTTAAATTTTTTTCCTATATTTTTTTCCCTTTCTCCCAAGAAATTTTCTACCATTTGTTGCCTAAGAGATGGTAATGACAAAAGTTGAGAGACAAAGGCTTTGGCTGAGAGGAGGAGGAGGGGAAAGGGTGCAGTTTGGTGCTGTCTCTTGGCTGGGAGGCTTCTCTTAGGAAGTGCAGAGATACCATGAGATTTTGGCTGGGGGTGAGGGGCTGGGCCCCTGCCTTGGTCTCACTCTCTCCCGCCCAGGATCTGAATGGACAAGTGTGGTTTTGGTGCCACTCTATTGAGACCAGAGGATTTAGTGCCACTGCAGAGATTTTGTCCTTCACTGCCTATGAGTTATGGGCAAGGCCTTGATGGCCCATTAACAGAAGATAGTCTGGCAGAAGGGGCAAGGGAAACACTGCCCCACCTGGTTCCAACAGCTCGTGCAGATGGTGATAGAATACATACCTCAGGCACATCTTACATTGTAACCTAGGACAGGAGGGAGATTCTCCTGGCTGCTTGTGGTAGCTTCCTGCAGCAATTCGCCTGCCGCTGCCCAGCCCCTCTCTTTTCTGCTGTTGCTTAGGGTTTTTTGCTACACTTTAGCCTGACACCCATGCCTGCTTAGACTCCCGTGGCTCTGAGCATGGCTCTGGAGTCTTTGCTACCCTTTGCTGGTCATCCCGGTTGTGCCTGCCTCTGCTATTCCAGCTGGCTCCTCCAAGGTTCCTGCTGCAGTCCATTTCGCCATGTGGAGGGGCACTGGGCTCGGCTGCCACTGGAGAATTTTAGAGGGAGCCCCTTTCCCACCTCTTCCACCAGCCTGCCCACCATTGCCCACAGGAGGACAGTGACCGGACTCACGCCACAGCGCCCCCTGCAGACGTGGGGGAGTCCCCGCACCCGCCCTGCCCACGGAGCCGCCGGCGCCCCTGCGGGCCGTGAGCGGAACTGCACCGAGGGAACGCCTGCGGCTGGGGAGGGGTCACCGGGCTGTGCTGCTGGGTTGGGTAACGCCAGCGCTGGAGTTGGTTGCATGTCTTGTTATACATATACATATATACTAATAAAGAAGATCTTTGCCCCAAAGCCTCATAATTTCAAAGTTATAATGATTTGCAGGGAAGGGGATTACATTTTCCATTCCAAGGGAAATTTCTGCCTTCCTTGTCAGACACCTGTTTTCAAACCAAGACAACTCAGATGATTCAGGTAGCTTAGTGACAGAGGGAGATCAGAAAAGATCTTCCATCTGATCCTAATTAAGATAAGAGATATTATAGGTGATCAGAAGACTTTACTGTTTTGGACAAGGTAGTGAGTAACCCAATGGTATAAGAAAGTGATACGGGCTTTCTTTACAAGATAGTCAATATTTAAAAAAAAAACAATGATATTACCAGTCTTCCTCTGGTTTGGCTACCAGAAATAAAGTTATTAATGAAATGGTGAGTATGTCAGGCAAACTGGCATAAAGAGAAACACACCCGAGAGGGGGTAAAAGTGATAGCATGGACACCCAAAGCTATAATTATATTACAGGGTACTATGGAGCTTGTTTCATAGACTGGCGGTTTCTCACATGAAGTAGCCCAGTACCAATTTTTACAATCTGTCTGAATTTGCAGCTGATGTCTCTTTTCCTCTTTCTTTCCTTGTCATCTGCTACAATTAGTTATACACATTTAGCAGTAGAGAGGACCAGCTTGTTCAGCCAAATGGGAATTAGAATTGTGCATCAAGTATTTCCATTTTATTGCCTGTCCCGTTTCTAGAAAGAAGTAATACATTCCAGAAAATTCCATCAGTCTCCTCCCTGACATCTCATGGCTGCTGAAATTATACCCTTTTGAAGAGCCCTTGGAATTGTCTCACCTTCTGCATGCTCTGTGCTGCAGAGTCTCCTATCCTCCTTTGAGTAGAAAGTTTTCTAACATTCAGAGAAAAATAAGTTCCATAATATTTTGTGAGATATCAAGAACATATTATGAAATTGTTTCAGCTAAACTAGATTAATGTTAATTAAATATTCTGATGTTAATTTTAGGAAGAGAAAGAAGAGTAGAAATCCAAATAAATAAAGTTTTATTTAAAAAACAGTTCATCCTTTATTTAAAAATATTTTCATACACATAATCTATTCTTCTATGACCAGAAAATTGCATGTTGAAGTCATGGTACAGGAAGCCAGGTCTGGTTGCAGATGAATTAACTGGCATACCTTTCTAGCTCTTTTCTTAGCATGGGTATTACACTGTGTTCCTGTAATGTATGTAGGCATAATGGGCTATGGTAAGACATACAAACCTCCAAAACAAAACTGAACTCTGTGGACTACTATTTATGTTAGAATTTGGTGTATTTTGGCTGGCCACTAGTGCATGTGGACTGTTGAGAAAATTTGACATCTAGCCTTTAAGAAAATGCTATATTTCTCCAAACTGGGCATCCATGGGTGCTAAACTGGCCTCTGGAAACTTTCTTGTATATGTAGGGAGAAAAAGTGAGCATCTGGCATTTAAACTATATAAGATTCCCCCCTAAGGAAAAATGTCTTCTAGAATAGGAAAACCAAAGCATTTTTGTAGAGTAAAATAATATGAAGTGGTTCATTTCCTTAAGACTAAGTTATACATTAGGAAGCTGCATTTCCAGTTCATTTATTCCTTTCAGTTAGAACAACGTATTGCAACCCTTCAATCAAAAAAAAAAAAAAAACAAACAAAACAAACCAGGAAAAAGTTGGATTTTCATCACCTTGAAGTTCTGAACTAGTGGCTTTTGAGGATCTTATTAATGATTGATTTAAAAATAATGAAAAACTTCATGAAGAATTTGTGACTTTTGGTTTTTCCCCAATCACAAATTATACCATTGGAATTATTCAGCTTTTTTATCTGAAAATGCCAACAATGCCAAAATACTCCCTCTGTGATGTACAATATTAAAAAATATTTTCTTTCTCTTACCAAAATTTAACGTTTTTCTTTGTTCTATTGTATCTCTATCATTATATCCTCCTGATGGATATTCATTTGTGCTATTAGCTAACAGTATTTCACAATATTTAATTCCAAAGAAGCAACCAAAATCTTTAAGGTCACAGTCACTAATATAACTTGTTTTATTACAATTTGAAAATACAAGGAATATCAGTGTACAATGCCTCTTCATGAATCCATCATATCTGTTACTCTCTGTAACTGCAAGCAGAGGAACCACCATGGCTAAATAACATTGTAGGTTTTGGGCAATGTTTTTCTTCACTGAAAGAAAAGACATCGTAAGACATCATGAAGTCTGAAACACATCACTGGGATAAGTATTTTATCTTTGTCTTAGTGAAAATCAAGGAGTAATACTAACTCTGTTTTTAATTACACAAAGCTATGGTTACTTTTGCACACAGCCTTAGCATTAAGCTTTGGAGGTGAAACACCAGCTAGAAAAAGAATAAATAATTGCAGACTTTGAATTTAGTTACTAGAAATAAATCACATCATGAAAGCTGTATCAACATTCAGTAAGGATGCTTTCATCTAATGACTTTCATCTAATGGTTCTGCCTCTTTTAAGGAGTTCTTTAATTTTACTAAATTCCCATCTTTTTGTAGAAGTTTCAGAACTGTATTTTTCAAGCAAGAAAATATTTTTATTTTATGAATGTTTCCAGAAGTCAGTATTCTGGAAGTGAATATCTATTGTTTAAAATTTGCCTTCATGAATTCAAGAGATTTTGTTACAATTTCATGTACAGAAATATTTAAAGAGGACAGTAGGAGAAAGAGATAATGAAAACTGTGCTTGTGTTGAGGCACTTAGGTTGGTTTTCTCTAACTGTGCATGTATCACAATTGTACATACACTAATTATGATATCATTGTTAGAATTTAACCTGTTGACCCACTGAGTGGAGTTGAGTGAAGACATCCACCCCAGAATAAGGATACTAAAATATAACACAGAGTAGGTATATAGTCTTTGCTTTATCCAAACCAACCTATTTCTACATATGTATGGATGAAACAGTAATTTTCTTTCTTCTCATAGACTTCCTGCATTCTTTTCTCCTCCTGATGCATGCAGACCACTATTACTAGTCAAAAATAAAGAACAATAGAAGCAGTCAGGTTTAGGTGGAGCTCCTCAAAAAACAGGATTACATACACAAGTGTGTATGTACAATTAATGCAAGCAAAGAAATTTATTTTGCTCCCTGACAGGTGAAGAGGAGGGAGGAAAATAAAGCATAGAAGTGTATGCTGTTATTGAGCTCATTGTGCCACGTGGGACGCTGCTTTGAGCAAGCTCTGTGCCAGATGTCATTGTGATAAATTAAACACAGAGTGTGGACACGCTTGTGATGACATTTTAAGGTCATGAGAGAGCTATGGAGAGGGCAAAAGTTGATCTTGTTTCTTGTGATATGATGGTAAACATGCATGCTTCTCTAAGCAGATTTATTATGCAGTTACTTGTCACAACATTTGCCTTGACTATAAAGTCATTGGGAGTTTACACCCACTGAACATTGTTTCAGATGAAGTGATAATGTAAAGTATTTGGCAAAAAAAGACATATGCTGATCACTATTCACAAACAAATATTTTGCAGGTATGTGTGTTAAAAATAACCCTGAATCGAAACAGAAATATGAAACAAACATGAACATCCCATTTATTGATCAAATCTATGAAAAAAATATTTGCATTATTGTAGGTATTCTGAAAAATTCCCAAAAATATTAAACTACTGCCCTCCTTCCCAAAAGCACATTAAAATGACAATTTAAAAATGCTGAGGTGCTACCTTAATTACAGGATTTATAAGCTATGGAATAACCTTAACTTTAAGATGTAGTCTGATAAAGCATACACTTCTTCTGTTTCAGTCTTTCATCGTGCTCTCAAAACACATTAAAAAAAGGTGGAAAATAGAATAGTTTGTGTTTTTGCTAATAGCATCATCTAGCTACTTTTATGTAATTCTTCTATATTCTTTAAAAATGAGAACTAACAGCTGGAGATTCTTTTTGTTTGTTTTTGTTTCAAAGTACAGATATTTAATGGAAACATGAATCTTTCTTTGTATGCAAAAGACTGAGCTAGAAGCCTCTTATGTATCTTGTTTGTAGCACACAGAATATGACAAAGATACTTCTTAGGTTCCTATCAGCGATTTTAGTAGAAAGGTACTACTTATATTCACTTTCCATATAACTTATGAGACAAGTCGGTATTCCATTACAGACAAAACTGCTGCGTCCATCAGCTGGTTTTCAGTACTATAGCATTTCTTTTATTTTTCTCCCATATTGATAAAAAGGCAATAATGTGAAATCTACCCATATTTAACAGTGCAGTTTGGGGTGTGAAAGGGAGTGGAATCCTGAAAATAGTGAAAGGTGAAATAATGCCACATATTTCTTCATTTATATTTACTAAAACTAAGAAACCTTGGAGGAACTCAATAAGACTATGCAAAATATGTAAAATATTCTATACTTATGGAGTGAAAAATTTCCATTCTTTTCACTCCTGCTCATTCTCTACCCCACTCTCCAACCCATGAACCACTTGGATTCTTTTTCTTTAAAATCTTATATAGATGCAGTAAATATTTTGGAGTAAGATTTTTATAAATCTTATCAAAATATAGTGTGAGAAATCCTGAGGTTTTTTTAGTCTCCAAGAAGATCACATTTCAGGAACAGAGTCCTACAATAAAAAAATTACTGTTGAAATCCATACAATACACTTTAGTCTCACCTGTTCTGATCATGTATTTATGTAAAATTGTATGTTCTTGTGTCATAAGAGTATTAGGAAATACTTACTGGCTTTAGTCATGTCATCTTAGCAAACTTAATCTATTTCAAGGCAAACTAGCTTCTTCTATCCTGATTATTACATCTGTCTTTCATAGATGCCACAGGTCTCTGCAATTTCTACATGTGAAGCTACTCCATAGCACTTTAAAAAAAAAAATTAACTACTTAAAAATGTCTTCTTTTGCAATTCAAAAAATTCAAGAAGACTTTCACAGCAATAGCAATGAAATCATGCCAAAAAAGACTGGTCAAACTGAAGGATTAAAATTAGAGTCAGTCTGTAGAAAGCTGAAAGAAAGGAATTTGTGGGTCCTTTGTTGGTTAAGAAACGTTTTGCAGATGTTTATGTTACTAGAGTGTTTCAAAAGAAACATGCACAGGGTTCAAAGTAGTAAAACCTGATACATGCAGATTTTGCTTGCTGGATATCATAGTTCAACCCTAGTCAGCCATCAAGTCCCACACAGCAGCTCACTCTCTCTCCCAGCAGGAGAGAGATCAGGAAGAGAACCAGAAGGGTAAAGACAGAAAATCCGGGGGCTGAGATAAAGACAGTTTTATAGGGAAAGCAAAAGCTATGCATACAGGCAAAGCAAAATGAGGAATTAATTCAGTGCTTCCCATGAGCAGGCAGGTGTTCAGCCATATCCAGGAGAGCAGGACCCCATCACACATAATGGTGACTTGGGAAGACAAATGCCATCACTCCAAATGTCCCCGCTTCCTCCTTCTTCCCCACGTTGTATCATGACATGATGTCACATGGTCTGGAATATCCCTTTGGTCAGCTGTGGTCACCTGTCCTGGCTGTGTCTCCTCCCAATCTCCCAAGCACTCCCAGTCCCCTCCCCAGAGTGGCAGCACCAAAAGCAGAAAAGGCCTTGGCTCTGTGCAAGCTCAGCTAAGCAATAACAAAAACATCTCTGTGTTATCAACCCTGTGTTCAGCACAAATCCAAAGCACAGCCCCATACCAGCCACTGTGAAGAAAATTAACCCTACCCCAGCTAAAATCAACACACCAAATGAAGTGATGATTCCTTCAATGAACATTCTTGGTGCAGCATCAAGACAATAAGCTGCATTACTTGTGTTAACATCAAAATAAACAAGTCACAAAGGAAAATACAGAGTTAAATCTTACCAAATATATTTAAATTTTATCACAAAGTGAAGGACAGAGGTCCCAAGCCAAGTGATATGATGATATGGGATAGCATATACTTAATAATTTGTTTTACACAGACTCAGTGACAGGACCAATTAAGAATTAACACATTTTATCAGAATATTAAAGATCCTGGAAGACAAAAAGTAAATGCATATTTAGAGTGATTTTTTTCATTCTTTTTAAGAATTTTGTCTATTTTATAAACTGTTCATTTTATTTTCTTATGAAAGCAAGAAATATTCCCATTAAAAGTATTATTTCACAAAAAAACTCAGCTGACATCAGCGTAAAAAACTGATAAAGATCTCATACAGCTTCCCCATTACTATCTGAACTATTCTATTAAAATTTATCTGTGATGTATCTTCTGCTAGATTTTCTTCAATTAAAGAAAACTTTATTCACTTTCTACCCAGATTTTTACCCAGTACTGCAAAATGGAAAGTATTATAAAATAAGCCTCTTTTTTCTGCTCTTCTGTGTTATGTTATGTTATGTTTGTTATGTTATGTTATGTTATGTTATGTTATGTTATAAATTCTGTTTTCCTGTGTTCATTAAAACTGGATTCAGCTGATACTTAGGATAACAATTCCAGTGTCTTGTAAGTAGGAATGACAAACAATAAGACCTCCTTATTCTGTATTGCTTACACACCATCTCTGGTTTTGCTGAGAGTCTTGTGTATGGAGTGGAAAAATGTTGCCTTAAACGAGGCTGGTGAACAGTCTGGAGCATAAATCCAGCGAGACACAGCTGAGAGAATTAGAATTGTTTAACATGGAGAAAAGTGGGATAGGGGAAAATCCTATTGCTCTCTTCAACTACCTGACCAGAGGTTGTAGTGAGGTGAACCTTGGTACTTCTTCCAAGCAACAAGCTAAAGCATGAGTAAAAAATGGCTTCAAATTGCATCCGGGGAGGTTTAAATTGAATATTAATAAAAAATGTTCCCATGGAAAGGGTTGTCAAGCTTTGCAACAGGCTGCCCAGGGAAGTAGCTCTATTGCCTTGCTCCTTATTGGAGTTGTCATCCCTAGAGATAGTTCAAAGAGGTATAGATGTGGGGATTAGGGGCATGGTTTACTGATGGGCTTGGCAGTGCTGGGTTAATGGTTAATTTAATGATTTTAAAGGTCTATTCTAAAGTAAGAAATCCTGTGGGTCTATATGTCTTCTGGGACCTTCAAGAGCACTTTATCATTCCCTTTTTTGTATTCTCTCCCATCACATACAAAAAAATTCCCTTTTTGTACTGTTTTTTTATACTGATTCCCTTTAGTACTGTTCTGCTACTGTTGTACCTCTGTTCTGAAGTTATATCACTTTAAATAAAATGCTTTTAGATAATATGTGTACATTTTGAAACCCTCTAAGATATCAGATGTAACTTTATAACCTATTCAGCAGAAGTTAATTTTGTACAGAGATTTTATAATTTGTTTTCATACATGTATTGCAGTAGAATGTGAAGAAAATACAGTATCTGTTTGGTTTTTGTTGTTGTTTTTGGATTGTTCAGTTTTGTTTCTGGAAGCACTACAATGTGTAGGCACCAGTAAAATGCTAGCAGTAAAAGTAAGGTACCATATATCATGTTCAGCCAACTGGTGAATTCTAGGATTTCTTGACATAGTCAAGAAAGTAGCCCAAACACTAGTTAGAGCAGCAAAAGAAAAAAAAACTCATTGTAAAGGTCATTGAATCATCAGTAGACTGAGCAGTTTTTGCTAATCGATCCACAGAAACACTTACATGCATGGCTGCCTTTAATAGCCATTTCAGCACTAAATAGCATCTGCTTAAAATGATAGCCAACCACAGAAAAGGACTGCAGTAATAACCATTGTTCTTATGTATATGAAAGAATGTCTCTCTCAAGAAAGGACACAGAAAAACCATATAAATAATCATCTATGAATGTGACACGATCAGCTACATACAAATTTTTGGTAATGTTAGTTTCCTGATTGCACTATTTTATAACATACCAAGGAAAGCTCTGCAGTCCCAAAGAGAAAGGGTTGTCACAGGCTATAGCTCTGATCTCTCTAACTTTTTCATTTTTCTGGTACATCTTCAACATCTTGAACATGTGTGATGACCAAAGGATACTAGAATGTGCAGTTACAATGAATTAAAAGCATAATATATTTAAGCAGTAAAATCCTTCGTACATATTTGTGCACTCCATTCAGCTTGACTCTAGAGTTTTCAGTCATCTTTTCATTTGGAAAAGACTGAAGAGAGGAAAGTTCTGTGAAGTTTATTTGTACCTTTGTAGTCTAACTTATTACTGTGAGAAGTAGATAACATGGTTATAAATATGTATGAAAATTCGTGAATTTTTAATATGGTTTCTATAGTCAAAAAAAAAACAAAAAACAACAACAACAAAAAAAAAAACNAAAAAAAAAAAAAAAAAAAAACAAAAACAAACACAAAAACAAACAAAAAAAAACACTGAAGAAAATCATTGAAACCCAGAGCTTGTAGGTACTTGCCATATGTTAGTGGTGATCAGATATTTTGCACAACCTTTGGAACAATAAGAGTTTTACATGCTGCAGATAGCAGCATCCACTTGCCTGGTTTACCTTGCTTGACTGTTTCTCTATGTACAAGTTTGTAATCCCATGAGGTGGCACACCCTTTTCTGCTGGGACATTTTTGATATTGTCAGATAGCATAAGTTGCTCTCTCAAAGTCAGTTCTGACAAAGCAATGTGTTGTACCTACTAATACTTATTTTCACACAGAATAAAATTAATTCTGAATAGCTATTATTTTTATATTTATTTTATGCCTTAGAGAGAATTTTTCACATTTGCATTTTCAAGGAAGTATCACACATTTAAAATATAAACAACTGGTATATCTTAGAAAAAAAAAACAATAAACCTAGCAAAACATTATTAAATATCATCAGCTTTTACTCTGTTTATTGATCTTTTTCCTTCTCTGAATCATGAAATATAACCTGCAATTAGCTGACTATTATAAAATGCTTCCATGAATAGTTGTACCTGAAGTTATTTGCTTCAAGTTATTTGAAGTTTGTCAAGGTGAATGGGTTTTGCACTTTCTTTTTAATTGTCTTGCATAATGCTGAGGGTTACACTATGCAAAGAGAAGACTTTTCTTTCAGCAAACTAGTAAATCCATGCTTGAAGTTTCAATTTATTTCCTATTTAACACACTGTAATGTTATATTATTTAATTAGTTAGTTAATTAGTTATTTTACTTACCTTATCAGCAACTATTCCTGAAAACAACTAGCCTCACCTTTGTTTCTACATAAAGATTTTTTAGAATCTCTAAACAACAATGTATGAGAATCTTGTGTTTGATTGATTTCTCTAATATCTTGTTTATATTTCACATCTTACTTTTATGTTACATTTACATTTGTAAATACATCACACTTAATTAAGCAGTATTAGGCATTACGTAAAAATTATATATATGAAGAGATATATATACAGGTTTTTCTAAAGAAAAATAGTATCTCTGCCTAGAAGAGGCAATATCCACTGCAATGAGTTATAGGACATGTAGTGATCTCATATTTATCCCACTGCTGAAGAATATGGTTGCCTTAACACATATAATCACATCAGAATTGCTTTATTTTATGATCTTTTATACTTAAATAATTTTGAAAACTTAAAATTTTAGTGTCCTGTAGACGCAAAGACTGAAGGAATGTACATTTTTTTTTCTATAAGTAACTGAAAGGAGGCAATAATGAGGCAAGAGTTAGTCTCTATTCCCAAATATCAAGGAATAAGAGGTAAGAAAATGGCCTCAAAATACAATAGGAAAGGTTTAGATTGTACATTAGGAAAGAATTCTTCACCAAAATGGTTATTAAGGATTGGAACTGTTTGCCCAAGGAAATGGTTGAGTACCCATTCCTACAATTATTTAAATGGCCTGTAGATGTAGCAGTTAGGGACGTGGTTTAGTGATGGGCTTGGTAGTAACTCAACTGGTTTTTGGCTGAGCTCAGTGATCTTGGGATCTCAATGATCAAAGGGATCTTTGCCGGCCTAAATGAGTCTGTGATTCTAAGTTCACTACTCAAATGCAAGCTGACTCTTATAAGAATTAATTAGTAGTTTCCAGGACTGATTATGATTTTGAGATTTTGGGATTGGGACTTCGGTATCTTCCAAAAAATACTGGTCTGATTTATTTGAAACTATTAAAAATTATTACCCTTGAATAATTTTATGAAAATAGATAATTCAATAAACACTTTTAATGGTCTAGCATTTATAGCAAAATAACTATTTTTTTTTTTTAAAAAGAGGATTGATCCTCATCTTAGTTTGAGAATTAAGAAGCAATGCAATTGAAGGAAATTCAGCAATGTTAGCTATTAGTGACAAAACCTGGTTCTGGTTTAACAAATCTCAGTCATTTTCTTGGCCAGCAGTATTGAAGATAACTTCTCTACCCCTCATCTAACTATGTGAGAAAGTAAGAATCACAGGAAAACAAGAAAAGGAAAGCACTGATAGAATAAATACATGAAGTTCTTCTGTTGTAATTCTATTGTAATGTATTTTTTTTCTGTATCACATTTCATTTAATGTATTTTTTAACTAAGTTAGTAGTTTGCAAGTCAACAGTAGTAGTGACTTTTCTGGGGAGCTAGACCTGCTATTAGTAGAAAAATTATCTGGAGACCTTATTCAGAACTCTTCATCTCTGCCTTTGTTTCCATCAGACTACATGTCAGAAAACACCTAAATGTTTTAGGATGATAATATATGATGTGTATTAAAATAGTCTAAATGTCTCCTTTTTTTTTTTTCTTCTGAAAGTACATCATCAAATTCTAAGTCTTATACTTCCTTAGGGTCTCTTAATGAAACTTGCTTTTGTAGTCCATTAGCTGGAAGCTGTATCACAAGGAACACATACGTTAAGTTGAAATGGTGTTCACTGCCAAATAGTCTCTGTATGCTTATTTAGTATCTGTAGTGAAACCTCTTAACATACTTCCACAAAGGGGAGCAGATTTCATTTACTCAGATTCCATGAAAGGGTAACAGCAGGAAAAGGCATCCAGTTGCAGAAGTAAACCTTTGATATCACCACGCACACTGAGGCATTGAAAAAAACTAAGTTGTGCATCCAGAAATAGTGTGTTTCATATCTGAAAAAGGAGGAAGTAATGCTGATCAAAAGTCCTTCCCCCTGACTAATCAAGTTGGTAACTTTTACCCTTCATCTCCATCCATTCTTCTTCTGACTTGATCTCATTGCCTCGTGACCTCGTGAAACAATAATCAATGCAAAGACTTCGGCTTCTGCAGATGTAAGACTCTAAGCTCTCTGCCTCTGGTTCTGGACTATACCGGTGCATCCAGACAAATGGACTCTGCATATTTATTCTGGGATTGGTCTTGTCTCACATCCTAAAATTTCGCTGTAGCAAGACTACGAATAGCTCAAGATAAAGATTTTGTCCAGGGAGATGGTCTGAGAGGATGTTTCACCAACATTTTTCAATACTTCTCTCCGTGTCTGTCTTTTCAGATGAAAAAATCTAGTATTAACAACATGACTGATTGCTGTAGCTAATGACAGCTGACAAATTCATGGATTTTGGTATTCATGTGCCTTCTAAATAAATGTCACAGAAAAACATCGATCATTTAAAAAATTAAGACTCTTTAAAGAAAAAGAGTAGAACTTTTATATATAAAAGACAGCTTACTTACAAAAAATATCACCTTACTTTTAGAACAAATTTATCATCTGGCCTTTTCAAGGTTTTTTTCTTCCTCTGCTTTTTTTATCTGGTCTTGATAGTTTGGGTTATTTTTGTTCTTAATATGACATTAAGTTGAGTTCTCTCAGAAGCTGGCAGATGTTTATGTGTAATGTCAGTGCAAAATATCAATTTCTTATGATAACTCACTCTTACAAATTCCTCTATTTCTCAGTAGTTGACACAGATAATAGTGTGGTGAAAGAGCCTGTGTAATTCATATCACAGGGTACTTTGAAAAGTGTTTTGTCACAAATTTGTTAAGAGTTTTTTTAAGAGCTGGATTAATTCATGGAATGTGATAATATGGGGTTTGGCACTGTATTGGGTGCAGCACTGATTGAGGGGTGATGAATAAACATTTCTTATTAAATTAGTTTGCCAGAAGAGATATTTTTCTAACTGAGATTTCATGTATTTTTTTTTCCATCGCCCTTTCATAATTCAGTCTACTACCCAACTACCATCAACTTGGCTGATGTGTCAGGAAATTTCATTCATATCTTTGAAAATTCTCTGATGAGGAGAACAATTTTAAGTGTTTACTGAACCCTGTATGGTTTATTTTGTAACTCAAGTACCTATGTTCCATTTTCTCCAATTGCTCATCCAATGCAATGTTTATGGAATTTTCTGGAAATAGAATACTTACCATAGGAAGTATAGTAATGCTTAATAACCATAGAAATACCTAGATCATCTGCTTTAGTTAGGATCAAGGCTGCCATGGTTATTTTCCTGCAGGTGTAATAATCTTAATTGAAAAACAATTCACTGTTTTGGTGAAAAGACCAATTTCCAAGAGCTTTCGGGATTAGGGCTTAAAGTGTCACAGCATGGGAAGCACCAGAGATACCCTGACTAAGTCACCAACAATAGTTTAAGAGTATGTCTTTCTCCTTAGATTAAAACACAAATCCATGGTCCTGCAACTGACTGATGAGGTCATATGGACACTGGTCTTGAGATCAGCAATTTTGTTCTTTATATGTCTGATCAGCCATTACAGTTAATACAGTCACTTCAAAATTAGTATTGAATTCTTCTAACAGGAATGCTGATACAGCAGAAAGGTTGTCTTTGGCTCTCTACTGAGTATTTTGTCAGTTTCAAATGTTTTGAAGCCCATGGTTTGTTCTGTGGTGCCACATATATATTACTGGACTTTTTATTGTCCTTGATGTCCTTGATTTATTCAGGTAGTAAATGCCAAAATTAATGAATGTAAAATGATGTTTCTAAAATAGAAGTCACAGTAATCGTGTAGGAAGGTTTTCTTAATGGCAAGCAATGCTAAAAATAAGCAAAAGGTAAACTTATTAGAGAAATTCAGTTTAATCAAAGTTCAATAGCTGTTAGAAATAATTATACCATTGCTTACTCCAAGAGTTCATAAATTGGCTTAGGTAGTTAATTCCTTATAAACCTATTGGCACAGACAATTCCTTATAAACCTTTTGTCACAGCTCTCCTCCCATATAATTTAAGATTGCTCACAAATTATAAAAAAATTCAAAATGTGGCACACATTCATTTTAAGATACAGCAGTGAAACATGCAAAATGGAAATGTTTTACTGATAATTCTCTCTACTGAAATAAATTTTCAAATTTTGTGTTTGTTATAAATAATATTTTATCATTTTCATTGGATATGTCTTATTTTTCCCTGACCTAAATATATGAAATATTAAAAATATCATTATTAAAAAAAAAGGGAGGGAAGAATTTATGCCCACAGAAGAAAAGAATCATCAGTGATAAAATTTGATGGAAAGAAATACATACCATTAACTCTAATATTAGACCTAGGAACAAAATAATTTATTTAAAACAGAGTCTCTGCAGGCAAAAAAAAAATAAAATTAAAAAAAAAAAATAAAAAAAATCAACCAACCAACCAAAAACAAACAAACAAACAAACAAACAAAACCCCAAAAAAACCCACCAACCCAAACAAAACCAAAAAAACCCCAAAAAACAAAAAACCCACCAAAATGGAACAAAATGAAAAAACAGCTTGTGATGAAGTAGCACAGACTAGTACAAAACAAGACCCCAGTGGATTCTGTGTCTTTTAAATTTTTTAGCAACAAGTTTTTTAGAACTTTGTCTGTATTTTTTAATTTTAGATGTTGTCATTAGGAAACATTTCTTTTTCTTTTCTCTCCCTCAACAAGAGCTCGTTTTTCTTGACTGATGTAACAACCTGTGCTGTGATTTCCAGCGAAGCAGACACAAATGTGTTTTAATTGTAATACATTGTCACTGGAGCATTCTTCTTGGCTTTGCAAAACAGTTTTAATAGAAACTAAGTAAAAGATGTGTAAGGTAACTTGCAGTTGGAAACATAGGTGACATGGATGAAAACTTGTCCTCCATTACATCAGATGAAAGATTTGGAACATCAAAGACAAGACTCAGAACTATGTGGCTAGTGTTTGAACTTAAAAGTTATACACTCTTGGGTCAATTCATATAATATTTGGGATAGATGTCAGTCATAAACTCTTGGTTAAAGTTAAAATTGGATTATTGTTTTGATTTTTTAAAAATGAATATATTTATATGTGTAAATGACCCTGCACAGGATGAATATAGTTACACTACATTCAACTACTATATTCTATGATGACAACTCTATTTTTGGTAGCAGAAACATTTCCCTTGAAATAACTGTTTTTAGGAAGTTTTGATTGTGAATGAAGAATAAAACCCAAAAGACTCTTTTAATGCTGTCCTACTGGATTTTCAGATAAACTTGATAAAATGTGTGCAGGAAGATTTTTTCACTTTAAAAAAAGTTCAATTCATAATCTGTTTCTAATATTTATTTCATGTTACTATTTTATCTGAATGCTCTCATCCTATGAGATAGCAGTTTTGAAATCCTCTGCACATTCATAGCTGCAGGGTGCAATTATAGCTACAGGCAGAAGAATAAAGCCATAAACTGGAAAGAATTTACCTTACTTTAAAGAAGAATATGCAAGCTGATTTGGTCAATTCTTATGAGGAATTTCATAACTAGAACTTTCAGAAAATGTTAGCTATGTATTATTATCTAAGGTTTCGATAGATTGCAGAGTGAATTTGTGAATCATGGAATCTGAAACCTTCCATGGGAGCATATGATTTTTAAAAGTACATGCTGGGAAAGAGCTCTCCTAAACAGCCTATCTGATGAAGAAATAAGGACAGGAACACATAGGTCAATACAAGACGCTTAGTAAGCTGAAGAATGTGAGAACAAAATCTCCCACTTGGCTTGAATCTGAAGAAACCATGCTCAAGAGCAAACATGAAGTGTTTAAAAACAGTTGTTCTCTCTCTTACCCTGTGAAAATATTCTTTGTTATTCATTTTCATTTCCTCTAAAACTTCTAAGAATCTCTCTTCTAATCATAGGAATATATTTATTGGTTATCAGCAAAAGTATTTGTTAACCAGCTTCTTGATATATCACTTTATTATTCAATGCTTAAGTCTGTAATGAGGAAGTGAGACAGTAGGATTTAAATACACAGTATTTAAATGGCATGACAATGGCATTTTCATGATGCATTTCTAGATCTGTATTGTATAGTGAACGTACAGGACCTGGGGAACTTATGTTAACTGGAGAATCACAGTTTTTATTGATCAGTCTTTAGGGGGCTTTCCAAATTCAGTGGGTTTGATAAAAGAAAATGCTTAATATCTTACATGTGTTGGAAAACACCTAATACACTGCAAAACACCTAAAACATATAATACATTTCATCAATCGATACAGATGAAAACAGCAGCCTAAATTAACTCTGCATCTCAGTGAAAAGCTTAGTCGTTAAGATTTGGGTTTAGAAAATTCTAATCTTGAAAGTACTGGGAGGTACTTTGTTGAGGCAAGAGAAGGTTTTTAGTCATTCATTTAGTTACTCAGCTGAAGGGTGAACTTCAAAAATAACCCCTCAAAAGCAAGAAAAAAAACAAACCTAAGTTTACATGTTGCATTATATGTTGCAATAGAACATATTGTGGGCTCTGTTCTAACATTTTTCAATACCAAAAGCATGAGAAACTCTTGCCAACCAAGCATAATCCTCATAAGCATGATGTAGATCTTTATATATCCATTAAAAACATAATGTTTAAAAGAGTCTTTTAAGGTTGAAGATCACCTTTTGCTTGCCTTTGAGAAATGCACCATGCTAATCACTCAGTTTTGCCACTGGAGGCTTTTTGTAATTAATTATTTTCCCCATTCTCTATTTAAACCAGAGGAGTTTAATTTCTTCCAGTTCTAGATTACATACATTTATCTGTAGCTCCTCCATAATATGGTAGAGAACACTGACTGTTTAGGAGGTAACGTCATAACTTTAATAGTACAGGAATATGTTAGGTTATCTTGTTTAAATGGACAGAAATATTTTCTTCAGAGCTGGTGTCTCTCAAGAGATAAGAAGAAATTAATGAAAAGTAATGTCTTTCGCAGATGGAAAAATCCCCAGTCGCACACGCCACAGCAGTGTCTGTCAGCTTATTCCCAGGAATACTCCAAATAATTCTAAGTGTCTTTCAGAAACTGCAATATAATTCACAAAAGCTTATTGTAAAAGAGAGCTAAGCATGTTGATTGCAGAGATGGGTGATTGTAACATAGTCTGATTACCTGCTGTAAGGACATTTCTACATGAGAAGTCAGTACTAAGTAACTTGTATCCAATGAATTCATGTTCTAGCTTATTGTATAGTAGCTCCCACAAACAGATAAGCTGTCAGTGTCAACTGATTTACTTGGTATTTAGTTTTTTCTGTAGATATGTTAGCCCAAATTATTTTGTTTGTGGCTCTTTTCAGGTTTATTTTGGTTTGGGTTTTTTGGTTGGTTTTTTTTTTTTTTTTTGGTTTGTTTTGTTTGGGGGAGTGTTTGTTGTTGTATTGGGCTTTTTTTGTTGTTATTGTTTCTCTTTTAGGGGAAGATTCTTTTTTTTCAGGTTTGGTTTCTTACATCAGGGTTTTTTCATTCAAATTCATTGAAACTATAACAAGACTAGATTTTTTTTACGGTGTTTGATGTTAGTCTTATGAGATAGTAGAAGTTGATCAAATGTGTCATAACAAACCATTTGTACTACTCTCAGGGAAACTTGACACAAATTATATAAGTCTCCCTGTGGCATTAAACAGCATTTTACATGGTTGAAATACTGCAGATGGTGCTCAAGAAGGAGGGGAAAAAAAGCCTAAATAAACTGCATAATATTACAAATTAAGAAAAATGCACGTTGATGGTGCATGGTTTCTGCTCTTATTTTTGTCTGTTCAGACCAACATTAGCAAAGCCATGCTAAGGGACCACTTTACATACAATCTTTAAAGAACTGACTTATAAAGTGGCTACGGAAAAGGAAAAAAAGATTATGCATCAAGCTGACAGAAAAATAAATGGAAATAATACTGTAGAATGTATTAAAATATATGTTTCAAATGTATTTAGGGACTCTGTTATAAAATTAAGAAGCAAAAAGGAGCTTGAAGTACATAGATTGCAAAGAGAAAAGTGTCAAGCATTTGAAAAGCTAAGTCTTAAAGAATGAAATTTGAAGAATGACTGACGTCATTACTGGTGGTATGTTCTTTCTGAATTCCATCATGGAATTTACTAAATATATTTTAATTTTATTAGTTTTACAGTGTTATAGTTTTTTCTGTTTTCACACATCACAGAACCATCATGACGTGTATATGTTCCCTCTGACTATACTTGCAGAATTTCCCCTTTCCTTAACAGGCAAAATGTACCTTCAGCTCCAAGGGAGCTGATAATGCTAGTCCTGTTGATCAACTACTAAGGAACTCATATGGGAATACATTCCACATCCAATCCAAAAAGCTCTGATTAAAAAATCCCCCCCAGGACACTTGACCACCCTTGAGCCAATTGTTCCAATACGTTAACCTCCTACATCTCCTCACCCACCAGGCTGAGCCTTACTTATGGCATTTGTGTTTAGTGGACTCTTTAACTAAAGATATATAATTTGCTGTGATTGGTATGACTTGAATTGTCCCCTAACTGTCCTACTTACTATTATTTTCCTAGCTGTAGTCTTACTGTTGTATAACTATGCTATTTTATTTTCTCAGCTTCTCTACAGATTAAGTAGTAAAAATGCCCTTTACATTCTACTTACTTGGTTATTAATAGGAAAAGGACAAAAATACTTTAACTACATTCATCTCATCTAGAGAGCTGTCAAAAATACAGTCTTATGTTTATGAATTCTCATATCCAAACTTACTCCTACAGTTTTGCTTTCAAAATGGAAAGAAGTTAGATTTCTTCTGACTTTGTTGATGCTTAGGAAAGTTTTCTTTCAGTTTGAAGTTAAGTTTTCTGATATTCCACGGCAACAATTGATTGAGCTGCTCAGGATAGTGTGATACTGATACCCATTTTCTAAAATTGTATGTAGTTGTAGTTTAAATCTAATGATAATGCCTGGGCAATTACAATCTATCTGGTTGGACGTTTCAGGCTTTTCTTCCTATTTTTCCCTTTCAACTGAATTCTGTTCTCTATTGTGGGAAACAGTAATCTTACTCAGCACTATCCCATCTCTACAATATCTGCCCTGAATACCTGCTGAGTTCATGTTTCACTGTGCTATGACATAGCTGTTTCTTTCTGCAAACTTTCATTGACATAATATAATTAGTATAATATAGTATCGTGTCATATGAGTTAATCTAGTGTAATGTGTCATGGTGTAGTATGGCATAAAAATAAAATAATGTAACATTCCAGACTCAAACATCTGAATTTTTTAAACATTGGCTGAAAGTTATAGAATTTCTATTTATCTTATTACTGGACTATGTTGCTTTCTCTCTAAAGGAGAATAGTATTCTTCAAATAGAAGTTATTGTTCTATTTCATGATTGTACCAGCATTACAAAGCTTCAGCCAATAATGATTACCCAAGGAAGAAAAAAAATATCCTAATATATTATAAAACAGTTATTCTTATGTTACACAGAGAAGTTTCTGAAGCAATGAAATTGCTGGAGCAGGGAAATACATGTAAGGATCTGGTACTTATTCACAGAATCTTGAAAATTAACAAAACCAGTGTATAAATCTACAACTAATAGATGTCTTTAATGTTGCCTTTGATGTTTGCTTTTGCTGTTTTTACCACCCAAAATTAAGATCAGAAAGCTGGTCTGATAAGATCCTCATCATTAAGTCATGCTGTTTCCATTGATTCAGGCTTCACTGAAAGGCAGATTTCTTCAGTGGATAATGCTGGGTTTCTTTTAGTGTCACATTAAACTGTATTTTGTTCCAATGAGCAATCACCAATATTTCTGAAAATCTCTGTGTTTTAATTCTGCATGACATCACCCTCCAAAGTAACCCTCCTGCATGTTCTTACTGGCCCCTTCCTGCCAAATGCTTATAAATCATTACTAAAATGTGTTGATAACAATCCAGCTCCATAAATGCCTGCAATGCTTCCTCAGAGGGCACTAAATAAATTTGCAAACATAAACACAGTCTTTGTGAGAGGTTTATTAATTGTTTTTCAAAAAGTCTATTTCCTTTTTGTATTGGAAATTATCTTTCAAAAAGTCTATTTCCTTTTTGTATTGGAAATTATCTTTCTCATATAACAAAAAATTGCTACTTTTTCCCTTTCTCATGTTAGCTTTGTTTTCCTGATAGGAAGTAGAACATTCAAAGGCTTTTACCTGAGGAAGAGAAATATTGTATAATTTCTCCCTGAAGACATATTTCTGGATAATTTCTGTCTTTCCTTTGCATTTAAAGATCTTTTTTAGACTGAGGCAAATAAAATAAAATAAATAAAAACAATGTACTGTTTAAACTGTAATCCCAGATAACTGTGAGAATACTTATTCACAATCTTTATTTCTTCTTTTTTTTTATTTTCACCAATGTACTTAACTTTTTCAAAGAATAAGAAAACTTCTTTTAAAACCCATGATTGGCAGAACTCTATGTTTGTCAGTTCATGGATGTGATCTGTTTATGTTATTGTCCTTAAAATATTTATGTCAATACAATGCAGTTTTAAAGATATGTATTTTAATCCTATTCTATGATTTAAATTCTTTTTAAAAATAATTACTGTAAAATTTTAACATTTTTAATGTATGTATTCTTAAGTGAGATAGCAAAATAACATTTTGGTGAGCACTGTAAAATAATTCAAAGCCTGTATACTTGAGGACTCATCAAAATACAGGAAAAAAAATCAGAGATCTATTTTTCAAGTAACTATACAGTAATTGCTTTAGCTCTTATGAATTTGATATAAAAAATGGAGAAAAAGTTAAAGAATTTTGTGTGATTTCATAGAGTATTAGCTGAGAAACATAGAGCATTAAATGTGAAACAATTCCATGTTCTTTCTCAAAAAAATGTAAAACTATATGTTTTTAGGATATGGTTGACAAACAAGCTTTGAGTTTACCCTTTGAGAATATCACATGATTCTGCATTAAACACAGTGGAGAGAGCTGTGTTTCACAGCAGTCCCAGATAAGCCTGTGGCTTTGTAAATCTTTCACATAGTTTATTATAAATGCTTAATAGCCTCTGGATAAGCCCTGACTTAACTTATTTGGCTGCATGTTTTTGTTTACCACATTTTTATGTTCAGAGATCAGTAAGCTTTATTATTTTGTACGGCAAATAAACATTATAATCAGGTATAATCACCAGAAGCAAAATGTTACTAATGTTTGCTTTATTGAGAGATATGTTGTAGAAATTATTTTGTTTAAAACTCTTTTTTTTTAATGTTATGTTATTCTCTTTGGTCATTTGCCTCAGTAGAAAATATGAAAAATGCCTTTTATTTTGGTTTAAGAAGCATCAGGAATTTATCTATTTTTACACAATTCTCCAGAGGGATAGAATATTTTCAAATATTCTTCAAAGAAAAACTAGTGTGAAAATCTAGTGTGTCCTAAAAATGACAGATAAACATTGTTGACTGCATTCTTTTGCATTAAATAATGAAATAAAGAATTTATTTCTCAAAATATAACTCTGTACTACAAATATCCTGTAGCAGAGGCACAAAAATTTCTATCTCATGCACAAATCTTCATGTAGACTGCAAATTTGTTTAGGAGCATATCATAATTTATAAGCCACTGCAAACTATTTTCTGAGAGCTTCCTTCAGAGAAGAAGCTGTATAAATTCATAGTACAAATCAGCATTTGGTCCATTGCACTACTATTCTCCAAAAGAACACAAAGATACAGGGCAGGCCTAGAGATCAGAGTCAGCATATACTCCCAGAAAATACAATTCCAGTGAAGTTCTGACTTGTGCAGTTGTCTGAAGTAGGAAAGTGGAGATTGTTTTAAGTTTTGTCAAATATCGTGTCTCTCTGCACTACTTCCAACTTGCTAAAGCTTTGATTTTTCAATTACTTGCTCTCTCTCAGAGCTATAATTTTTGAGTTATCTGCATCTCAGAAAAATGCCATTCCAACATATGTTAGTTAGCCTTTGGTAAGAAGTATTTTATTGACTGTCTGGAAGCTGAGCAATGGCCATGGAAACTACTATGTCCTGGATTAGTTAGAATAGAAGCATAGAAGTATAGAACCATCTGGTGCATCCCCATTAGCAGAATAATAATTATATTTCTAACACCCTAGCCAGTACTGGAGTATTAGTGTTGGTACAAGGAACTAACTTTTTCTTCCCCCACAACGGCCCCAGCCCCCAAAAAATGACAATATCCACTGTCACAAAAAGCAGAAATAAAAAGCCTTTCATTTTTAAAAACTCACACATTACGTTTATAAAGTTAAAAAAGTGATGTAGAACTAAAAGAAACTTCTCTTTTGGACTATTTAAACTCTTTCTTATATGTATTCTGCAGTTATTTTTTAAAATGGGGCTATCCATTTAACTTAAAGGTCATAATGCTGATAAACTCATGGCATTTTTTGCATAGAAAGTTTGTACTTTGATATATTTTTGATATATTCTTTGACGTACTTTTTGTCTGATTTTTATTTTTCCCAAAGTGATCATGGAATGATACAAAAAAATACATATGAATCCTGTAGCCTTTGTGTTTGTCTATAAAAGTCTATAAGCTTGTAATTTCTGAAAATACAGGGGTTTTTGTCTCCAGACAGTTTTCTGAATTGTAGACAAAATATGACAGCACAGTGGCAATTAACAGTGAATAAACTCCTCCTTTTTTGTGATCTGCCTTAGGACTCTGTGCAGTGCAGCTTTTCCCTACATCCACTTAGAAGCTTAATAAGTGTTAACAGCAGTGTCTTCCCTCTGCTCTCATTTGGACTCTGTATACATCCTCGAAAGGGCATAATGTAAACAGGTGGATTTACAGGACGCTCCTTTTATGGGCAGTAAAACACATCTAGCAGAACCTCTTATAACTTACAGAGGACAAACTGTGGTTTCAGTCACTAAGGTCGTCTCTCAGACAGGCTTTTTTTGTGAGGAATTGACCAAGGTTACTTCTCAGAGTTGACATGTTGTACAGTATACAAACATAAATCAAGAATAGCTTTTATCTGCCTCATATTCATGATAAAAAGCTTTACAGTTTGACCTTCACAAGACACATATGATCTAACCAAATTCCATACTATAAAAAATCACCTTTAAAGAAAGAAAGAGGACAAACAGAATAACAAGAATTTGTTTAATTGTGTATCCTACAGGGAGGCCACTCATCATGATGTTTATTCTTATAAACAAAGTGCTTTGGCAATAAAAGTTTATTTTCATATTAGTAAAAACATGGAAAATGAACTTTGAAATTAATTAACTGTTTATTTATGCATTTTTCTGTTCTAGAATTAGCCTGCAGGCGAACAAAATGTTAGCTTGCCTAAAGGATGTTCATTTAAATTAATAGTGAAAATTTTTCTGACAGCTGGTAATTTGCTTATTTACAGTTTCCATATTATATCTTCAAATATAGTAGATACAAATTAATAACCTTCAGCTGAAGGGTCCTTGTTCCCTTTTGATTATTCCAGTTGCAGAGAGATGAAACTTCCCTTGCTTTTTTTTTTGTTTTCAGTACTCATCTTATGACACTCCATCCTGTTTTCTTCCTTTCATGTAATGTTCAGATAAGTTGCTATAAAGAAATAATTAGTTAGAGGCCAATAGTATACATAATTCTGAATTACTTAGTTGTGGATTGAAACTGTTATAAACCTTTATTTTCTACCCAAGAGTGATTGTTTTTATGCAACTCTCATGTCATATCACAGGCATAAAGCTAAAGTGGGTGATTGGGTTGTTGCAAACACCTAAAAGCACACACAAACTTGAAAAGAGTTCATAAGTCCTGTTACTAAGAAAGCTATAATTTTTGGATGTCACATAGGTTTTCAATTTTTAACCTAATCTTTTTTATGTTATCAATATTTTTTATAATTTTCTAAATTAATTTACTGCATCTATCACTAATCAGTACTTTTGCAGTCTTCACTATCTCCTGATCATTCTGAAATGCAACTGCTCAGTTAAAACTCTACCTCTTAAGAAATTAAAATGTTCACAAGTAGCTGAAATCATCCCAGTAGCACACACACATGGCCAGGCAAAACAAAAGACAAGTTGTACATTTGTAACATGCACCATAAACTGAGTAAGGGAGGTAGCAGCAGTAACACTGAAGTGGTGACAGGATGTGCAGGAATCCCAAGGATTCAAGGAAAGAATTGCTGCCTTTGATGACATTGCCTTTTTGGTACTATTTTTATTTTTACAGCTGGGGTTTACACAAAATATATTCATCCATGCAAATGTCCATGCAAATGACATCTACCAGGTACTTACAACGAACCCAACTCTCAGACTCAACCCACTCACTAAACATAATGTTGAACTTATGGGTTCAATACATAAGTTGACTGTGTTTGTGTACAGGACAATTCATGTTTGTCTAGCAGGTAATTTTGAGAAATAATACTATCAATTTTTTTCCCACAGCAACTTTATTCAAAACCTATTAAAAGTCATATAAGAAGCAGCAAATAACTTTTTTGTGCTTTTTTATTAATGTGATATATATTATTAGAGAAAATGTTAAATCCTTTTAAAATTTTAGTAAAATAAAAGGAATCCATAAATGGGGAATTAGTTGGTCTGGGGAAACCAATAGAGTTTGTGACACTTGGAACATGGGAGAACACAACCAATATGAAGTGGTCAGCAAAGATACCTGGTATTTATTTTCCTGCAAAATAGCTGGAGGAAATGCTGAGTTTGAGAGTTTGGCTGTTGAGGTTAGTATTGGGAAAAGTGACAGTAAAAACATTAAATTATTTGATATATTTTCCCGAGTTACTTCTTACAATAGAGGTCTACTTTGAAAGTTTATATTTTCTTCATTTAAAAACTATGATTACCATAGAATGATAGAATATTTTGATTTAAAAGGACCTGAAAGATTATCCAATTCCCCCCCATAGCAGGAATCTTTCCACTAAACCAGCTTACCTAGAGTCCCATCTAGACAGGCCTTTACCATTTCCATGAACAGGAGCTCTCTGGGAAACCTGTTCCAGGGCCTCACCATTCTTACAGTAAAGAATTTCTTTCTAATGTCAAATCTGAACTTCTGTTTCAGTCTATTCCCCCTTGTTTTATCATGACAAGGCCTTATAAGAGGTCTCTCTTATGGGTCTTCCACAACACAACACTCAAGTATTAAGACAAATATTTTCCCATGTGTTTCTATCTGCTGTATTTTGGGAGAAAACCCAAAATCACCTTGGGTTGTGCATACATCAGCTGCATGCAAGAGTACCTACTTCAGTGTTGATCTAAACTTTCTTATTAGTTACACCATTTTACATGCTTCTTTACTCCTAGAATCTATATTTGTGAGGGAAAAGTTGGTCATATTATTTACAAAAAGTATGTGTATAGTGGGATGATACTGTGTTTTCCAGTGTTTATGGGAATGTAGTACATTTTACTTGTCTTTTGGGTACCTGACCTGAAACTCCTGGTATGTAATTTTAAGAAATCTTGGATCTTCATATGGCAAATAGAAAAGTCCATCCTCTTTAATTTTTGATTTTTATTTTTTTTTTCTTAACATCTCTATTGATTACACTAAAGACCAAGAGCTGTTTTACTGGAAGAGAAACATGCACTTAAAAAAATTTCCAGTCTCCATCTTTTAGGCTAGATTTCCCAAATTATTAAATATTTTTACACTGTTATGTGGTCTCCATTTCTGAAGTCTGAAAGGTCGTAGTGTTACCTGTATTTCAGTTTGAGGAATGTAAATTAATTTTTGATGAGAACATAATATGAACGAGATATTAAGAATACTCTAATGAGGTAATTTGGTAAAAAATAATCATCTTACTCCAAAACTGAATGAGAATGCAAAACATTGCAGAGGTCTGCATTAAAAAAAAAAAAAAAGATTCATCCAAAAGAAATAGTTAATACACTTCTACTCAAAGTACACAATTGTTTGGCCTTTTGAAATATTGTGGGTCTATAAAAAACAGCAAACTATTTTATATAAACACACATCAAGATACCTTTTGGGCCTTGGAGAACAACTGCACATAGAAATTATAGTGTTTGGAGGTAAGTTTGTGTAGTTCATCAAAAAGGAGCTGAGTTTACTTGGAGCACAAATGTTCAGATTTTTATGGAATATTTTACACCAATTCTTCCTTAAATTTTTGGTTCAATAACTGATTTTTCTTCCAGTTATAGAAATGTAATCTGGTGTCTTATAATGTTGTGAAAATCAAAATAAGTGTTCAAATTATCACTTCAACGAAAACACAAAACCAGGCAGTTTAACTAATTTCATTTCCTTTTCTTTAGATTTCAATAGTTGTGTTCCTATTGTTTCCAATGTTATGCAATAAAGCAATAATGGTCCCTATCTTAAGAATATAAGAACAAAAGATTATTCAGTGTTGCTAGGGGATTATTCTTTATGCACAGTTTAGACAATTTTGTGGTAGGATTCCCTTTCACAAAAAAAAAAAAAAAAGTTTGATTTCAACATTCCACACATAATATGAGTGAATTTTCTAGGTCTATGCAACCATTTTAAAGTAGGTCTTCTCCACTGGGTTCCATCTATGACATCAATCGGGTGGAAGGGGCATGAAACCCACAGCTTTGCTTGCAGGAAGTTTTCTCTTGTTTTTTATTCTTCTTATTTTTTCTCTATTTTTTCAAAATATTTGTTCAAAAGTTACTTTTATCATAAAGAATTCTGTCTTTGATTTTCATATTATATTCAGCTGCTGGTTTTGGTTGGATTTTGGGGGAGTTTTGGAGTTTTTTTGTTTTTTGGGGTTTCTGGGATTTTTGTTTGGGGTATTTTTATTGTTTTTGTTGTGGGGTTGTTTGGTTTTGGTTTGGTTTTTTGGTTCAGTTTTTTTCTGTCGTTGGGATTTTTTGTTTGTTTGAGTTTTTTTTAATTTACTATCAGGGAAAAAGATTGGTTTTGCTGCTGACTTTTTTTTGCGTATACTTGTACATCTCTGACTGCATCCGAATCAATACTGAAGGAAAAGTAAAAGAAACAAAACCCAGGAAAGAATTAATACCATCATTTAACTCTGTTAAAAATTCCATTTGGATTTTCTTCCACATTATTTTAGCAAATGCAGTTGTTGGCACAGATACTTCCAAGAGAGTACAATTTAAGCAAATGTTGGAGGATATTTATTAGCAGTGAATTCCACATAAGAAATTGTGAATGATCTAATATAATGTCTGATACAAAGTTTTTCAATCACATAAACAGTAAGATGTCATTCAGTTCCAGTATAGTGATTTAATACTCAAGTACACATTGATAATCTTTGCAAATAAAGATTACTGCTTTTATAAAAAGTGTTTGTATTACTGAAGTAAATTAAAGCCACTTATGTATTCTGAGATTCTATTTTCATAGGTCCTTAAGAAAAAAAATGCATAATAGTATCAACTACAGAACAATTTAAGTAAATAGGTATATAAGTATAGACAAGATTTAGGTGCTCTTTCATCAAACATTGTATCACTGCTAAATATTTTGTATTAAAACTTACGTTGTTCAGTATCTTCAGTGTACTTCTGTCATTTGTGATTTCTCACTTTTTCAGACAGTATCTTTTCATTGCCAAAAACTTATTTGAAAGAACTTTATTTGGAAAGTTAAAGAACAAAAAAAGTTGCATAATTTGTTTATTAATATTTTACTGTGTTTAATAATTATTTACTTAGGGAAGATCTGACATAGTTAAGATGAGGCATATGATATACCTTATAATGCTTTTGATAAAGGTAAAATGCTTGCTTTTAGTTTTGTATTTGTCAGGCATTGTGGTTTTTTTAATTGTTTAAATAACAGAGTGTTGCAGAATTCTACTTTTACACATCTTTATTTTTCTTACATCTGGGTTTTTTGATTTACACATTCTATCACAGAATACAATGTATTAAATTTATCTTTTCATTTAATTTAATAAAAACACTTCTCTGGCTTGTACATACAGTTGGTTAATTGTTTACCACAATTCCATTTCTCTCTGCTGTTAGATCCACTGAAAAATGGAAAAAGGCATATGGATTTAGGTTCCTTTCAGTTGTTTGGTTTTTTCATTGACAAGTCCTGTATAGTATACAGACTTGAACACAGTAAGGAAAGCAGATGTTGATCAAAGACTTGCATGAAATCTTCACATACCTGTGAACATAGATTAGTGTTAATCCTCACTGGTGCACTGCCTTGTACTCTTGTCCATACAACTTGAGAGAAAAAAACGGTCAGGTAATGGTGCTGCTGTTTAAACTTAAGGCTAATTTGCTTTACAGAGTGAGTTAAAGTTTAATCCTTTACTAACACAGTGGGAAACCACATAGAATGCCAAAATGTCAAAACACAAGCTGGGTGGGAATATTTCCACTTTTAAAATACGTATTAGCCATAAGATGGCAGTGTGGCAACTATTTTTAACTGAACTGGGAAAAAGCAGAACTGAAATTCTTAGTCTAGTTTTGAAGGTATAAAAAAGTAACACAGCAACAGTTTTGGTGTTTGGGAAATTTTCCCTTCCCTTCCCTTCCCTTCCCTTCCCTTCCCTTCCCTTCCCTTCCCTTCCCTT